>MJUU01003741.1:0-33925 GCA_002080025.1 Modiolus philippinarum | reverse complement strand
TTTTGGATTTCTGTCAACCAATGAAGAAGATGAGAGCACATCGGAATAATCCTGATATAATACCCAATGTATATGGGAATAACACAGGATATTGGGTACTAAGACTGGTATCATCAATGGAAAGAAGCATTGAACAGTTACTGTACAGGAAACTTGGTACTAGCTTAGTTAGTAATAAGTTCCCTTTACGATTAAAATTCATTGATTTTCTCCATTGGCGGTACCAGTCCAAGTACCAATATCTGGTGTTGTTCCCATATGTTGACACCCATCGATTTGAAAGTACTCACATTTCCAGTTGCCATTTAATTTGTAGTTTACTGCAGTTTACACAAATTAAATACTGATAAATTAAGGTTTAAACCAATGTATATTACAAGTTTATAAGAATTTACTGCTCATTAAACTTAATTATTCTACTAGTTTAAACAGATTTAGTGGTAAGAATTAGTCAATTAAAATTTTAATTTATTCAGATTTAATATATTAAATCAAAAATAAATTTCTAGTTTATATAAATTTAATATATATTAAATCAAAAATAAATTTCTAGTTTATATAAATTTAATATATATTAAATCAGAAATTAAATTTGTAGTTTATACAAGTTTAATATGTATTAAACCTGAAGTTTAAACAAATTTAAACTTGACATTAAATGGGGCGTAAATTTGGGAATTTAATTGTAAAATTAAACCTAATGTAAACTTAAAGTAAATGAGAAGTTTTCAAGAGAAATAAACTTGTATTATATTTCTAAATTTGAAATTTAATGTTCATATAAGATGCATTTAATTTTCCAATAAATGTATCATTTCGTGCAGTGCTAGATCATCAACTATGTCCTGTCTCTACCATATTTCAAATGTTCATTTGACCCTTTCAGAAAAGTAATAGAGAACCGAACCGTTAGTCTAAAAAGAACAATCCAAGGACAATGGCAACGTTTGAAAAACAAAGAAACAAAGAGATAACATAAGCACGGTACATATAAGAAAATGAAGACACAAATATATATACAAAAAATGAACAACATGAACCCAATAAAATGGATGCGATAAAATGCACCGGTAGAGTAAGCATCTCCCGTTTCTGATAAGACACCCGCCGTGTTGAACAGGTCAACCCCGGTGGTAAAGTCAAATCCGGTAGAGGAAAAAAACTTTAGTGGCAAAAAGAAAGATCTTTTGTCATCTGGGAAACTGATATCCCATAGCGGTCCACAAGATCGTGATGACGACCGTAAAAATTAGGTAGTGATGACCTCCAGTTATGGGCAACATATAAGTTAAGGGCAACATACAAGCTATGGGCAACATGGAAATTCGAAAATAAATTTGTTCTGTAAAAAAATAAGACAACGAACAATTTTCTGATTCGAAAAATGGAACAGGCCACTACAAGCAGATATATTTTGAGTTGAACACCAGTAAATAATGACTGAGACTTGGAAGAAAGTTAAGTTGCTTTGCCATCAGCTACTTGCAGATAAGCAGGTAAGTGATGTTTTTATCCATATAAAATTTTATTCAAAATCAGGCCAAAAACCATTTTCATGGCTGATATTTCGGCCAGTTGTTTTTGCAACAACATGCCAAAAATCGAGGAAAAAGAATATAGAAAAAATACATGATATTCAGGTTATATATGTTACAGGGAATCTGTGTAATCAGAAATTACGTAAAATCCCTAAAATATCAGGGAATACAAGTAATCTCTAAATTGCTCAGGAATTACATGTAATCCCTTTAGTTTACAAGTGATAACATGTAATCCCTAATTATTCTTGGAATGTTTACACGTTTTCCCTGACCCTAAATATTCCAAGTAAAATAACATTCCAAATGGTTTTCAAAGAATTAAGCGTTTATGTATGCAATATCCACCAAATTTGGTAGTTCTGTAATAATAAGTACTGTCCATGTTAACATATCTTTAAATAATTTAATCTGAAATCAACATGAAATTAAAGAGTATAATTGTCCTTTGTTAAACTATCTTTTAATATAAATCTTGAGATCCTCTAAAAAGTTTTGAAAACCACTCAATGTAATTATTATAAAAGTTCAGAAAATCATTATGGATGAAAATTAAATAACTTTCACAAAAGAACTCTTTAATATCCAATGACTAAATACCGAAGTTACTGTGAATTTAAATTCTGCGCATGCGCATTTCGACAATTTATGTGTCTTCAGTGCATATAAAATCTAAATGTATGGAAGACCATAAACTGAAAGATGTTTCAAAACTGATAGAAAACCAGGGAAAATTATTATCTCGTAAATTTAGTTTGGTTCAGATTATTAAGAAATGTATCTAAAAACATTTCATTATCTTTTGAAAACAATTAAAATATGAAGTTTAATGAATTATTTTTTGAAGGTCCCATAATTAATGCCTTTGATTGCATAAAATTAAGAAAAAATCCGATTCTCAGAGTTGAAATCATTGTAAAAATGGATAATATTTAGATTCAAAGACCATAAGACCAGAAAAGATGTTAAAAAACTGATAGAGAACAAATAACCAATATGATCTAAATGTAAAGGACAGAGCTTTGAAAAAATTACATATTGTGAGGTAAAATAGAATCGGCTTTGAGGTCAGCATCAAAGTACTGACTACTGGGTTGGTGAATACCCTTGGGGACTAACAGTCCACTAGCAGTGACATCGACCCAGTGGCAACAAATAACTAAATACCGAATTAACTGTGAATTTAAATTCTGCATATGCGCATTTCGACAACTTATGTCTCTTCAGTGCAGACAAAATTTAAATATTTGGATGACCATAAACTCAAAGTTGTTAAAAACTAATAGAGAAAAAATAACCAATATGATCTAAATGTGAAGCCAAAATCAGCCAAGCACAGAAAAAAACTGACAGAGAAGAAATAACCGTATGTGTTACTGTTCTTCATTTTTGATTTCACATGTAACTTCGGTATTTACTCATTTTTGACAGTATTCGGTATTTACTCAAATTTCACAGTAACTTCGGTATTTACTCATTTTTGACATACTTTTTATTATTCTTGTATGTAGAATGCAGATATATTTTTTGTATGTGGGTTGAAATATATTAAGAAATCATTTAAATATTTTTAAATTGTGTTAAATATGCCAATTTTCATCAGGAGATGACACCAAATTTAATTGATTGCATAACAACAACGATTATTGACCGTCTGGGTAAACGTGTAAAGATGTTGAAAAAAAATCAGGGACTACATGCAATCCCTTGGATTTTTAGGGAGTTCATGTATTTCCTAAATCGGCCAGGGATTACATGGAATTCTTTGCAATAAATAATCTGAATTCAACCCTGAACAAAATAAAGATTTATTTTTAACTGTACAAACACTTATCCTTAGAAGTAAGAAGTAAGAGATTTTCAAAGTGACAAACACAACATTACTTAAAATTTGTTGTTTTTTTTTTTTTTACAAAAATACATGGTCTAAATCTTGTATTTTGTTTTCTGATATATATATATGGGTCTTAACACGGGAATATGTGTGTTTGTTTAGACATTTGATTTTTTTACGGCAATCAGTGTCATTCCAAGTTCCGTTTACGATTGTGGACTACCGGTTTTCACATCTGTTTTGTCTTTGTCAAGATGTCTCAATTCGTGTTGGATATGAATTGCCGTGATTTCGTATTTTTGATTTTGAAATTCCCCTTTTCATCATATTTGCTTGGGTATTCGTTTGCCGATCTATCGTTTCTTTCACCCATATAGTTGTAACAGGAGCAAAACCAAATGTCAGCATCATGAAAGCCTGAAAAACAATCAGCTTTTTTTTTATGGAATGTAAGGAGGCGCCAAACCCTCCGCATATTTCTTTTTTTTTATGACAAGCCTGCGTTGACGTCTACATATTTTATACAATCATAAAAATTGCAAAATTAATAGCACCAAAGGAAACTTTTCATATTTTCATGTTAAAGGCTGATAGGGTTGTCACAAAAATAAATCAAACCTCACTACTTAATTTAAAATGGAGAAAACAAATTAAATGAACAAATATATAAATCGAGTGTTATAGCGAAAACAAGTTTGATGTCAAATATGTGCCCATTAAAGTACATTAAATGTGAACTTGTTTACAGTACACTAGGTTCAATGTGAATGCTGTCTAAAGCTTGGTCTGTCCACAAAGCAAATGTCTCTTTCTCTATATGCTTTTTCTTCCAGTGAAAAAAAACATCACTATGATATAACTTGACTGACAAGAACATAACAAAAACAGAAAAAGAATTCCTTTTGACACCCCACCACGTATCCCTATCCTTATTCTGTCAACCAAAGAGGTGCCATCTGGAACTATTTGCACAAAAAAATAGTAGAATTTACAAGCCTCTTTAACCAGAATCGACAGTATCATCTGGCGCTCCAGAAAGACACACACATCTGTCGACAGCCACTTTACATTTAAATGACTGTACAAGAGTTCAGTTGTGAGCTCTGAGTATTCAAAGTAAATAACTTCTTTTTTCGCTATGGATTTTTTTTACTTTTCTATGTAAAATTATAATTGTTATTACTTTTTATGCACTTACAGATTAATACAGCTATCTGGGTCGGAAATGTTTGGAATTTCCGTAAGGGAACGAAATAAAGTTTGCATAACTTCCCCAATGGAATGGCGTTATTTCGCAGTTTTTAGCAGTTCCAGAATTAACAAGTAATAACTCGTATCCAATAACGATCACGATCAGAATTTCATGTAACCCCTTTCGTTGCACATCAATCATTTTCTACAACGATTTTTCTATTGTACTATCACTGTAATAGACAAATCATAAATCATAAATAAATCTGCAAAGTTCATAATTTTTTAAAGATATAAAAATACATTTCTTTAAAAAGATGGCTGCGATAAGGAAACCAACATTTCTCCCTGAAGTCCTCGGAATGGTCAAATGTTTGATGGATTGATTTATTTGAAAACATATTTGTGGAATTTTTCGGACATGTATTCCAGCAGACAATAGGGATACAAATGGGGACTAAATGCGCGACACTTTTAGCCGATTTAATTCTTCATTCGTAAGAATCTGGGTTCATACAAAGCCTTATTTAGTAAAAAGACAATAAGGCAGCCAGATTCTTAAATTTCAGCTTCTGTTATATTGGTGATATTCTTTCATTAAACAGTCGTCAATTCAAGACATAATCTTCATTAGCATCATACCTGGACTTATACATGTTATATCTCTCAAGTGACGCCTGAAATCAAACGCTAAGACAAGCGTGATGAATTGGACTTTCCAATAGTTAATTTTCCGTTTTAAGGCAGTCATGTTCCCATATTTACGGCATATGGAGTCTGAATTACGCAACCCATTAACTCTTTTTACTGTGGTTTGTACAGCAAATTTGTCAACAGAGCGAAATTAAAGTCTCATAAGCGCATAAACCAAGGAAATGTTAAATCATTGTTGCAATTTTCCCTAACAGAAATGATTCGACAGATTTTTACAATGTTTCTAATTCACAGCTCTGGGTAGATCTTAAGTTTTTTCCTGAATTGATAATCACCGAATACACATGGCATATTACAAAACAAAAACAGACTTTCCATTGGCAGACATACAGTTGCCATGTGTGGATCAGATCATGATTAACCTTCCGGAGGACATGATGATACTACCGGTTTTGTGGCGTTCTTTTTATTGATTTAATTTCTTTTGTGTTTAAAAATGAAATAAAAGGGACAACAGGCAACACCTACAATGGCTGAAAATTATAATTATATGTCACAATCTGCTAGGGAACTACACAGGAAAAACACAAATTAGACAAAAGACAAACGTAAACAACGATAGGAACTCAGGACAGCCGGACTTGGTACCGGCACTGGCAAAAACCAGCGGTAGGGTTATAGTCTTGTTGTCTCACGTCAATTCAGAATTGCTGATTTGTGAAACTGGTAATTGCTGAATATTGTCTTAGCTCTGACTGATTACATAAAGACAAAATAGATACCACTTGAATTCTAAAGTATTTTGAATAAAAATATGTAAATAATGCTTTCGAGTAACATGTAAATAACAGTCTAATTGCTTTATTATATTATTTCAAGTCACGAGCATTATACGGAAATAATTCAAAACTTATAGCATAATGTGAATAGCTTCTGAAACATAAGTTAACGGGGGTATGTGAGACTTGTTTTGGGTAGAAAGGCTTGACTCTATTTATACATTAGCTCAATAACTGCATCCATATTAATAAACAAAAATTTATTCCCTCTGCATTTCTATCCTATCTAATAATTGAAATCAATTATCCAACTTAATATCTCTTTTGTGTGCATTATCTGCATCTCCTCTTAAACCACTTTCCATTTTCAACCAAACTTGCAGGCATGCTTTAGTCTATGTTGAAGATGTGCACCATGCATTTTGTTTCTCTTTAATTTTGCTTTTTTCAGATTTTACTCGTTTTTGGACTTTGTTATTAAAGCTTATTGCAGTGTTTAGGGTACGTCTCTATTATCCGCAACTCCTCCTAAACAGCTTGGCACTTTTCAACAAAACTTGCAGGAATGCTTCAGTATATGTTGATGTGCACCATTCATTTTGTTTTTTCTTTAATTTTGTCCGCAACTCCTCCTCAACGGTTTTGTATTTTTCAACCAAACTTGCGTGAATGCTTCATTATATGCTGCACCATATGTTTTTGTGTCACCTGCATCTAGTGCAAAAACACTAACTTTTCAATCAATTAAATATATTGGCTTTTACTGTAAATAAACAATGTTTACTCTTGACACACGGCAAATATAGAACTCAATACTTCAAATTAAACAGGGAGTATACGGCAAATATCTAACTGTCTACTTCAAGTTCGTAATGAGGAAAACCTGGCCGTGAAACATTGCAAACAAACTGTGTAGAACGTTCCTGCTACATGCAGTATAAAAAACCATTTATAAAATTTACCACTGTGATATGTTTTGAACTATCTTCTGATTCAACCGTGTGTCTACAGGAGATGTTTATCATTATACAATTTTGGTCCTTTTTAAAGGTCGATATGAGTTTTAATAGACATAAAAATTGATATTGACCGACGCCGGAGGCGGAAGTTAATTTTAGAATTTTTAGGTCTATTAAAACACATATCAACCGAAACAAAAGATCCATGATAATTGTTTTATTACATAATAATCAGCTAACTTGGCATTTGTAAGGTTTTTCAACAATTTTCTTCCAGGATAACCAAAATCTTGTAAAATTCTCAACAGTAGTTGTATATTTGTATTTACTCTTTGGTGTGCTTTCCGATCTCTTCATTCAAAGATGAATGCATCAGGCAGCTATCAGTACAATATTTGATGTTAATGACATTTTTCATTGATTTTATATAACATGTAATGAAAATCACTCGATTCTGCAACATATGTAGACGTCGTTTTCCAAAGTTTAGATTTTTTTTCGGGACATATTATCATGAGAATCAGAAATTACGTCCTGAAAGTCGTATAGGGAAATAATATAAAATGAATAACACCCACCTTGTGTTACTACGACTCATTTCTGATTCCCTGTGTTAACAAAAGCTCTAGAAAATGGGCTGAAAATTGCAGAAGTGCTAATACGCATACCCCGATTGTGTATCGCATTATCTAAATTTCGAACAATTTCCGGGTATTTGTCAATAGCTGGCTGGTTGTTGCAAATGTTAGCACAGAACAATAAATGTCTGCTGCTAGCCCAACGCCATTTTGTTACTTTTTTATGTTAGGCTTCCCGAACATACCTATAATTAAGCCTTTCTGATTGGCCGAAAGTCTCGTGACTCCGTGTAAATCTGTTTTTCATTGGCTATTTAAATAAATTCTCAAAATTGATTTCACGAGTCAATTTCGTTTTGAAGCAGACCTGAGAAATGAAAGTGAAAGTGAAAGCGATTTTATATTGAAAATCATGCGACAGGTTTTCATCCAACAGATTAACAATATTATAATCATTATGTAATAATATCGGTAATTTGTATGAATTTCCATAGATCTACAAAGTATCATCGAACTGGACAATATTATAAATTTATCGGGTCACTAGTAAGACGTCACGTTGTGGTTGCTACAGTAGGGTGCAGACATAACCTCTCATAAAGTTATCTTGAAGCAGTCATAAAAGCTCTCCTTTAAGGTAACTATGAACAGGTATCGACAAGTTCTAAGTCTGCTCCAGAATTCTGACCGCTGTTACAAGTCATGGTCATAGCTAGAATCATGACCGTTCTGATCAGAGCCATGACTGCTTTGACCTGTTCTACCATGACCGTTCTGATCACAGCCATGACTGCTCTGACCTGTTCTACCATGACCGTTCTGATCAGAGCCATGACTGCTTTGACCTGTTCTACCATGACCATTATGATCAGAGCCATGATTGCTCTGACCTTTTCTACCATGACCGTTCTGATCAGAGCCATGACTGCTCTGACCTGTTCTACCATGACCGTTCTGATCAGAGCCATGACTGCTCTGACCTGTTCTACCATGACCGCTATGATCATAGCCATGACTGCTCTTCCCTTTTCTACCATGACCTGTCCTACCTAGAATAGAATAAAAAAGATAACAAGAAACAACTACAATGGCCAAAAAAACATAGTCACATGCACAGGAAAAACCCACACTAAAAATACAAAAGACAAATGTAAACAACAATAGGAACTCGGGACAGCCGGACTTGGTATCGGCACTAAAAAAAGCCAGCGGTAGGGTTAAAGCGGTTTATGGGTACCCAAACCTTCCCTTTTTCTACCCCGTTTCCCTATAGTATAATAAACAAACGAATAAAACCCAAAGCAGATAGACTACTAACTCAATGACCACAATCTTGAAGGAAACAAGAAGGACAAAACTTAATTTTGAACGATGGGTCAAGGAGTGCTGCCGGCTAGCTCAAGGAGCCTGGTCTGCTGGTAAAACACTGTGACACTACGGAAAAAAAATCAAACTCAAAACTCCCAGATGGGTTTGGTAAAGAGTCATCATGTATTTCAGTGACATCGGCAGTATCAATGAGAGGCCAGTATGCGTGTAAAATCCTAAGGTCAGTGGATCCCAAAGCTAATTTAACGGACACGTCCAGAATATCCTGTCTATATCCCTATTGCGTCAAGAATGTAAGTTACGTCCCAGTTTTTCTGGATTTTTAATCAGTTTCTTGCATTTTTAACAACATTTACGTAAAATCGAGGATGAGAAATGCCCTTAGCAGTAAGCTGTTTCAGAGTGACATTATATTTAGATATCACATGTTAATATCTTCGATGAAACTTTTAAATGTATATTTAACAATTTATGAAATCTGTAACCTTGCTGCAAAAGTTTAGAAGTAATAGTAAGGTTATGTTCATTAAAGTCGTCAAGAGAAGAACAAATGCGAATCGAACCAGTTCTGAAACTCCGTAGGATGGGGCTAGAATATAGGGCTAAGTCTGGTCTGGCCATTACCGTTCTACTTTTATTAGTCTGTTCTGGCTATGACTGCCCTCAGCTTACCTGTTCTAGTTATGACCACTCTCATATTAGCTCTTGGCACAGCCCCGTCAAATCATTATAGCGTGTCAAATATATACGTATTTAATTTAGTTATATTATAAAATCAAAATATCAAATTAAAAAAAAAAAATGAAAAATAGAATTATGAAATGAACTATTCGGATATAAAATAGCATTTTGCCGGTAAGTGCTCTTATTTCCGGATAACTATTTACCTGTGTTTATCCAGGTACATTTGAAAAAATATGATTTATTTCCCTTTTCGAGATATACCCAGAAACTGAACTGCAATAGTTTTCTGTTAATTTGTAATTTAAAATAAAAAATCGTGAGTTTAATTACAGGAAAATATCATTCATTACCAGATTACGTTAAGTGAAACAAATACTTATTGAAAACATCGTAAAATAAGAGAGTTATTTATTTTTTTTTTTTATTTAAACGGTTTCGGGTTCGAGAAACAGGGAATTCTGACACACCAAATTTCAAAATTATCGAGTTTAAATTCTAGTACCAAAACGGCCGTGCCCAGAGCAGACTTATCAAAAACGATCATGACCAGAACATACTTGGCAAGAACGGTCATAGCCTGAGCAGACTTAGGTAGAACGGTCATAGCCTGAGCAGACTTAGGTAGAACGGTCATTGCTAGAATAGACATGATTCTAGGACCAGACTTCAAGCTAACTTTGAGTTGTTCTCGTGACTGCTCTCCAAATTAACTTAGACGAGAGTTTATGTCTGCACCCCAATGTATGCTGACGTCATGTTTTGTACTATTTGTCGTATCCATGCGCATAATACGTTTAATAAAAATGCATATAAATTATTGCAATATTACAATGCATTTTTTGTGCCAAACTAGAAATGCAAGCTTATTTCAATTTATTAAGAATTTATTTATCAATTTGTGAATTACCGATAAAATAAATATAGGACATTCTGTTTTTGATACGAGCTCATTTGATACTGGTCGTGATCAAGTCCATATCAAAACAAAATGTCCTATATTCCATACATTTGAACCAGGGGCATGAAGGAATATCTGGAAAAATATAGAAAAACTCCATATTTTGATTTTTCTAACCACGGAGAGATCGTTTCTCTATTTGAAATTAACTTTTTCTTGTAAACCCAATAAAAACGTTTTGTCTTATCCACTCTTAAATCACTTTACCTATCGAATTGAAACTGATTGACCTGTTTTTATCCCGGTATTGATGAAATATTGCCCACTTTACGAACAACTTCAACTTTTCAATCAAACAAATATGTCTTTTGATAAATGTTTTGTTTTTTTTTTTACTTTTGACAAACGGCAAATATAAAATTGAATATTTTAACTATAACAGGACGTAAACAAAAAAATAACTTACAATCTAATTCAGTTTAGGGACTCTGAGTCGCCACACAAATTGAATGCAAATTACTATATCAGCAGATATGATTGTCTTGTTACATTTTTATTAATAATGTTAATATTTATAACAAGTTTGTATATTTTTTAAAACATTGTATCAGTCTAAAATTACGTCTATTAGTCTGAAAGATATTTATCAATTGTCAAAAATAAATTAAAGTTCTCATGTATAAATCATGTGTTTTTCTTCTAGCATTTCTATCAAATAAAAACGAGAATAAACAAGCAGACGACACACCGTGTAAAACACGTGTAAATATACCATAAAAAGCAAAATAAGTGTTGCGAGGTGGTTTTAAAATGTAAAAATACAATAGTCAAGAGAGTGGTTAATCACCTAAATTGGGCACAGTCAAAATTAAAACAAATATAAAAAGACCTCGAGGTTTGAACATAAAGGAACTTTCGTACCAGTAATGTATAGTTCTACATCAGTTTGTCATATCACCTTATTTTCATATTTGTTTTAATTATGAATTTTTCACATTTTGTCTTTTAGACACTTGTCTTTCATAATCATTTTTCACTTAATTTCCTGTCATTACCCATTTTTGCTTCACGACCCCATCATTTCAATCATCTTTTTGTAAATGTTTCAAGATTGCATGTCTCGGCCCGGTGCACACCTATCCATATAGGTTTTTAGTTTCTCCATTTCATCCAGCGTGTTTACACGTGTTTTTATTATTTTTACTTTACCCTTGAAAAAGACATTACATGTCGAAATATTGATCTGTTTTACCCTTTTTTCATCTTTTAAATTCAGATGTCTTTCTATATTTGTTTTAATTTTGACTGTGCCCAATTTAGGTGGTTAACCACTCTCTTGACTATTGTATTTTTAAATATATCATATATATTACATTGTATGATATTGATAATAGTGTTGTTCTTCAGCTTGTACCCACTTTTAAGCGTATGTGACATACAGGAAGGTGATTGATATCAATTTGTATATGTAAGCATGTGGTAAATTGTGAGTACTCATTTTTTGTTGCACTTCAGCTTGAAGTCACCTTAAGAAGTACATGTATATGACACACAGAAAGTGGATTAATATCAATTTGTATATTTAAACATGTAGTAAATTGTGGGTACTCTTTTATTATTGCACTTCAGCTTGTGGTCTTACCGGGGTGGTAACCTTAAGAAGTATATAACATACAGGAAATGGATTGATATCAATTTGTATAATTAAGCATGTAGTAAATTGTGGGAACTCTTTTATTGTTGAACTTCAATTCGTGATCACCCCGGGGTGGTAACCTTAAGAAGTATATGGCATACAGAAAGTCGATTGATATCAATGTGTATATTTAAACATGTAGTAAATTGTGAGTACTCTTTTATTGTTGAACTTCAGTTTGTGGTCACCCCTGGGTAGTAACCTTAAGAAGTATATGACATGCAGAAAGTCGATTGATATCAATTTGTATATTTAAACATGTAGTAAGTTGTTGACACTCTTATTGTTGTAGGTCAGGTTGTGGTCACCTTAAGAAGTATATGACATACATAAAGTGGATTGATATCAATTTGTATATTTAAACATGCAGTAAATTGTCAGTACTCTTTTATTGTTGTACGTCAGTTTTAAGTCACCTTAAGAAGTATATAACATACAGGAAATGAATTAATATCAATTTGTATATTTAAGCATGTCGTAAATTGTGGGAACTCTTTTATTGTTGAACTTCAGTTTGTGGTCACCCCGGGGTGGTAACCTTAAGAAGTATATGACATACAAAAAGTGGATTGATATCAATTTGTATATTTAAACATGTAGTAAGTTGTTGACACTCTTATTGTTGTACGTCCGGTTGTAGTCACCTTAAGAAGTATATGACATACAGAAAGTCGATTGATATATATTTGTATATTTAATCATGTAGAAAGTTGTTGACACTCTTTTATGATTGCACTTCATCTCGTAGTCACCCCGGGGTAGTAACCTTAAGACGTATATGGCATACAAAAAGTGGATTCAAAGTGGATTGATATCAATTTGTATATTGAAACATTAAGAAAATTGTGGATACTTTTTTATTGTTGTACTTCAGCTTGAAGTATCCTTAGGACGTATATGGCATACAGAAAGTGGATTGATATCAATTTGTATAATCAAACATGTAGTAAATTATGGGTACTGCTTTATTTTTTGTACTGAAGACGTATATAACATACAGAAACTGGATTAATATCAATAATTTAAATTAAAGGATATAGAGTGAATGTACATGTGACATAAACGCACACGATACATAGTGTAAATTATGGGTGCTCTTTTATTATTGTACTTCAGCATGTAGTCACCTCAACATACAGAAAATGGATTGATATAAACGTATATTTAAACATGTAGTAAATTCCAACTATATTAGAATATAAAGTATGTATGAATTTTATCATATCATCAGAATGTCTGGGAGAGATAATCAAATTTTCCACCAGACAGAAGTGTACGACAGCTTATCTTTTGATATGATATATGTTTCAAGAAAATCTGTTCATTCAAGAAATCTAAACTAATACGGATAAATGTATATACAGCATGACTTGTCTTGAAACTTACATGGAAATATATTATAGATGCAAAGTCGAACTGTTTTGCTTTTGATCTTTTACAATATTAACAATACATCGGCAAACGAATACCGAAGCAAAAATGATGAAAGGGATAATTCCAAACTAAAAAATCCAAATTTACGGCAAATCCTATCCAATACTTATTGAGACGGATGAAAAGACAAAGCAAATACAAAAAAAGAACAAACAAACAAAAAATACAAAAATGAACATAAATGCTACAAAACTAAAGCACTTACAGTGTAAACACCTACAAGAACTGAGATATCAACAGGTGCGCCGGAAGGGTAAGCTTAACTGCTTCACGCGTGGCACCTGCCACACTGCCAGTGAAAAATCTGGTTTTGTTAAAGTCGTAGTTTGCAAGTCAGGTAATCGTCTCTTGTTCTACATAAAGATATTTATTCACATCTGTGAAAAAGAAAACACTGTAACAATCAGATGCTTTTCTTTTAGAATTAATTTAATGCTTTATTTTTCCCTTTATTTGTTTATAATACAGAAAATACCGAAGTTGCAAAAAACAGTAAATTTCGTTATGCTTTACACGTGTTTCAAGGAGTAACCTCTCATCAACAGCATTAAAACCAAAGAATATGGAAAGCCAAAATCTAAAGAAGTTAAAATAGAAGTACTCATTTCCAAAAATAATGGAAAAGGAAGCCAAATCCAGTACCAAGGAAAATCTACCGAGTGCCATACACGGAATGAAGGATTCGAGGAAAGACGTTTTTTTAAATAACATACTACCAAAGTTACTGTAAATTTAATCTCTGCCAATGGAAACAAAGGCAACTTAAGTTGCTTTAGAGCAGTTAAAAAAAAAGAAATATCAGAAAAACTATAAGTATGATAAAATATAGTAGCAAAAGAAAGGCACAAATGAATTTAGATCTGTACATTTGAGTAAATTGGGAAATTTTCGCGCCGTTCCAATTTCTCGGTAAATTGAAAGGATTTTAGTTCGCGTCGTTTTGAATTCGAGCTGCCAAAGTGTTGACCTTCACTTCAATTGTAGACAAGTATATTCGCGCCGTTTTATTTTCGTGCTTCCATTCAAACGCGAAAATGGCGAAAATAAAACTTCCTCCAATATTTTATCGGTTTACAGTACTGTTATGTTTGAGATGTGCATGGTCGGGGAGTTTGTGTCAAATTGTACTAATTATGTAATTTCTGTATTTTATCAGGGCGGCCCGAGTTTGAACTGCACCGGCGTGAACATAGTTACTTCCCTTTTTGTTGTGAAACCTCATGGCGAGAAGACGCAAAGTTATGTAATAATACTTAGTTATTATGGATTTCGATTGTTTTTCTTCAAAGTCCCCCCTAGAGTAACACAGATCCGGTAAATGGTGAAGACGTTTAAACAAACTAAGTGGTAACATTGGTTATTTTCCCATGAATGAGCGTGCATTAAAAACTCAAGCAGTCTGAACCACCTAATTGCATTCTGTTTCAGACCCATCTTGTTTCTGACAGTAAGGGTATTTCCTTACAAGCACTAGTTTGTGTCAATGTGAAGGTGGTGTAACTGCGGAAAATCGTCTACAAATATTGAAAGACAATCGAGAGAAAGAATTGAAAAAAATCAAGTGCAAGGCCAGTTTGTTTATTTATTTGGGTTGGTACGTGTATTATCACCAGAAATGATGGGCAATTTATTTATCTTAAATCACGTAAAACTATGAAGCAGTTACATCTATGTAACACTTTAAAAAAAAATATCATTTTTGTCGCCAGTTCGAAAAGGTAAAATTGATTTTTCTATCGTTAGCTGTCTAATGTATATTTCATTGGAACTCGCATAAACATTTTGATATATCAATCGAAGACTGAACATAAGTTGTCAAAATAATTAGATGTACATTAATGTTATATTTATTTTCCTTAAGAGGAAGATGGCTTAGAAATATGATGTATACATGAACCATTGATTGTAGATATTTATTTTATATCAATCCTGAATTGAACAGGGGAGATAACTTTTTACATATGGAGATGACTTTTTAAAGAAATTCCTTGATTATTTTATCAGATAATACTAGTCAATTCCAATTACTGTAAAAGCAGAAATATTAGACAGTATGCATGTAATTAATCAAATGTTGAAATTATTTTCTAAATTAATATGAATGACCTGGATGTCCAATTGAATAAAACTATTGTTCAAAATAGGCATTTATTTTTTTCAATTATTTATGAACAATATATGTTTAAATGCAATTTGAAATATGTTTTTTATGATGGTATATCTGAAAGATTGATTCCTATATATTGTAGAAGATTTTTTTTAAATTTGGACACTTTTAGTATAGTATTAGCTTAAAGTTAAAAATGCTAAATATACATGTAATTGTAACATTGCTTTATGTTTTTTTCAGAGTTCATTGTTCCTGCATTTATAACTTGATTGTTTGATTCATCATTGAATTGAAAAGCATTTGACTAATTCATTTACTACATGTAAGTACAGATAGAAAAACATTCAATATGGCTGCTATTAGAGGACATATTCATAGCATAGATTATTACAGGGATGAGGATTCAGAATATTGGCAAAGTGGCCACCTGGGCCCCCTGTCAAACGGTCCCAAATTTTACTAGCCCAGTACTATAAAGTCAACTAAAATTGCAGGATATTTCAGTAGCAACCTGGGCTACTGGTTTTAAAATTTTAGTAGCCCAGGTCAAATTTTAGGGGACTTGGGCTACTGGGCCCCTGGTAATTTGCATCCCTTGATTAAAATAAATTATAATTAACTGAAAATGAGCCCCTTTTTTATGTATAATACAAGTGACAGACACATGCTCTGATTTACATGTTATCATTGTGCTTATGTAAATATGTGGTCATCCTTCTTCCTTTACTTTTCATTTATGTGTACATTTCTTCTCTTTTAAATATGTATGATTTCATATGTGGCTTGTTGACACATTAGGTTGGTGTATTAAATTCCAATTTCAAGTAGTTGCCTAAATGAAAACCATTTAACATATCAATTTTTGTATATTTCTCTGCCATGAGTAATGCTTCAAACTTTTAACTGATTAGTCCACAAAGGTCACAAAATGAAACTTGAGACACCTGATTTACAGTACCCGAATGTATAAGTGAATGTGTTTTCGAGCTAAATGTTTTTAAACATTTATTGCTTACAGATATTCATCATACTGGTAATTATTTGTTAAGTAATATGGCACACTTCTATCCCATTCCAACTCATATATCAACTGTCACAAATGGTTATGTACTTGGTTTTTATAACATAAGTAAAATACATTATAGAGCTCGAAGTCAAATGATTTTACACCATTTGATATGTCTACTAATGTAAACGGAGAAAACAACAGTAAATATTTCAGGATTCAGAAGTAAAGTCACATCCCTTTACAGAAATTACAGAAAACTATTGCCACGCAAGAACCAAGTACATATAAAGGCATTTAATCAGACCAAATTTGTCCTGCCTACGCCAAACAGTGAGAGAACCAAATTACAAACAGATGAAAGCCAACACTTAAAAACGTCAATTTACACCCTGAAAAAACAACTTCATATCAGCAGTATTCAGAGGTCAAGATTAAGGCAGACAATCAAAAGAAAAGATGATACAATAACAGCACTTAAGAACAAGTTGCAAGAAATCCAAAAGAGGCACATTAAAACAATGTCAACATCACAGGTATCACAGGTCGACTTCAATCATGAGACTGCCGAGAAAGCCACACAGTGAAATACACAGAGAACTGAAATTAATGAGTTGAAAGAAGAAATATCTCACTGGCAAGATGCAGCAATGGAGGTGGATGATGATAAGTGTAGTATAAATGATGAAAATGATGAAAATCTTGATGATACTAGACTTTGTAGTCAAGGTCATCCATACGCAGATCATATCAGAGAAGCTGTTTATCAGTGCATCGATAAACATGTACCTAGGCATAATATTTCCGAACTCATTAAAAAAATTGTATCAATTTTTACTGGAGACAAAATTAAAAAGCTGCCATCAACGTCAACGATATCTAACATGAGTAAAGAAGCTGGCATTATAGCAAAGATGCAGCTGAAGGAGACAATTGACAACAGTTCTAACATAACATTATTGAGAGATGCCACCACCAAAAGAGGACACCGTTTTTATGGAGAAAAAAAAATATACTGATAAGGAAAAGACTCTGGGTATGATTATTAAAATATTATATGATTTCAAATTCATTTATCAATATCTTTCTTTGAGTATACTTAATCCAATAGAAAAGGAAGCGCCTACAATGGCCGAAAATCAGTCAAAGTTAAATGCCGCAACCAACAAGGGACCTACAAAAGAGAAAAGCATTGGCTGATGAGTTCGGAAAAATAAAAAAATGTAACATATTTAGTAAAAACCAGTTTTGGCCTTTTTTGCCAATTTTTAGCTAGAAAACTGTTTTCAAATTTCCTTAACACAAACAAAAAGCCTAACAAAATAATCCAAGGACAGGGTTGTTTAAAGTAAATGAAAACCGAATCGTTAGTCTACAAAGAACAATGGCAACATCGAAAAGACAAAGAAACCGAAATGATCAAGCTCAGAAAAAAACAAATGAAGAAAGACACGTATGATAAGTATACCAAAATGAACAAGATGGACCCCATAGAAACCATAGGTGAATCAGGTGCATTGGTAGAGTAAGCATCTCCTGCTTTGTTTAACACACCCCGTGTGTTGAACATGTCAACTCAGATAGTAAAGTCAAATTCAGTAGAGTAAAAACAAACTTTTGTGGAAAACAGAAACATCTGTTGTCATCCGGGAAACAGATATCCCATATCTGTCCACAAGATCGTGATGTCGACTAAAAGTTCTGCATTGATGACTTAAAGTAATGGGTAACATACCCTTACTTAATTAGCATATTTGTCAATCGAGTTCTGTCAAGGTTAATGAGTCAGTGTATTGATAACAAGCCCTTGAGTAGCGAATTAATTGGGAGATGTAAACTCACTATGCCGTCGCTTTTGGCATGTTGCTATAAAGAAAAAAGGGAAGTTGGCTGTCATGACTATTTGAAAAGTGAAGTTCTTGCGTTTGTCATACAGCCTAGTAAAAATGTATGTAGTGTACCTCTGTTGTCAATTTCAAGATGAAGGTCAAGGAATGAGGAGGACGTGGACGAATCTTAGGTATCCTTAATTTCGAGCTCTTTTTGGATAGATAAGTTGAAGAAAATCAAGAAAGCCAGGGTTGTTTATCGATCTATATAACAGAACTGAAGTTTAAGTACAGATGATAAAAATCAAAACTGTATGTTTTATGTGGTATGAACAAGCTTCATTCCATCTTTTAGAAAGGCCTTGGAGATAAAAACCAACAAATTACTTTGATCATTCACAATAGGTCTAACACATACCTAGTCCATTTTATAGATGAACACAATACCACAGACAATTGTTCACGTATATCAAACAATATCTAGGTGTCTATGAATGTTTAAGGAGGTTTGCTCATCAATTTGAAAAAAAATAATTAGGATTTTAGAAAAATTTTACCTTTTGCTACAAAATTAAAACAAAATAATTATTTCGGTAAAAAAAATATAGCCCCCAGATCAATTATGGGGGGGGGGGGGCATTTTGTTTTGTCCTGTCCGTCTGTCTGTTTGTCTGTTTGTTTGTGCGTCCGAAACTTTAACCTTGGCTATAACTTTTGAACCTTATAAGGTAGACTTTTGATACGTGGCAAGTGTATAGGTCTTGTCAAGAGGAACATTAATATGTCAAAAAATAGGTCAAAGGTCAAGGTCATAGAGGTTAAAAGGGGGTAAAATTGGGTATTTTCATATATTTTACTGTAGAATCTGGGGGCATATGTAGTGTTTCACAAACACATCTTGTTTAATTAAGGATTTAAATTTTGCAGGGAACTCAACTAATCAAGATTTTTCATAGGTTTAACATAATCAAGTTTGGCTCATGAAAACATGTGACAGAATATATAAGATTTGATGAGATGTTGTCCAAATGCTCAAAAAGGTGTAGAAAATGGAATTATGAAAATAAAATTTGGGGTTTATGGGCTAAACATTATATTGCTTTCAGTGATAAATCAAACGAGTCTGAAAACCTGACAGAAATACACAAACATGACTAGCGAACCTGTCAATATAACATAAACATAGCCATTGTTTTTCATCGAGAAGAATTTTATTAGTACAACTCTTTAATAACTGACTATAGGACTAAGAGAGATATCAAGTGGAACTGCCGAAAAGTATGTTGATGCAACAGTAGACATGGTCAAAGCAGTAGATGACAACATTCAGCCTTTCATGTCCAAATTAAATAACTGTATGACCGATAGAAGTGCTACCGAGATTAAAACAAATAAACTGCTGAAGGAACTCAAATTAATACAATACAAGAACTTGACCAATTTGTTGATGAAAACAGTACAACTGATATTAACCAATTCCACTGTTCAGTCCACCCACTTACCAGTTTTTAGAAGAATGCGAGAAAATTGCCAAAGAAATAGAAATTGAACAAAAGGTGTCACAACAACTAATTTATTTAAAAGTAAAGGAGAATCGTATACCAACAATCTGCTAAGATGTACTTCTAATGTGAATGTGGATACAGTACTTAGAATAACTCAGTAAGGAGCTTGACAAAGTAATTTCCTTGACACAAAATACAGGAAATAAAAATCAACCCTTTTGATGCCTTATATCTCCAGAACTAAGCAGAATATAACTCGCAACTGAAAGCTGACTTAGAGGGCTAAAAAAATTCCTTTGAAGTATGATAAGAAATTTATACAATTTTTTTATACTTTGAAAAATTTGCAGTTTTGAACCTGTTTAGCCCCTAATTGCTTGGAAACGGTACCAGGATCATAAAATATGTCAGCAAATTCTTAGACCTTATGCTAAGAGGAATCCAAATAAACAAACCCCACTGATATAGGATAGAAAATCCAAAAAATATCACATTATGCCAAATTTCAATTTCTTCCATTTGGCCGTTTCTGCCCTAAGAGATTGGAAGTAAAAAGAGCTATACAAAATCAGATGACACAGATATTACTAAAAAGATTAGGACAAGAGGACCAAATGCACAGAATAACTTGTGTTAAAATATGATGAAAATAAATATTTTACATATTTTAAACATTTTTATTTTGTCCCCTTTCACCCATTTTAGCTTGGAAACTGTTACACCTATGTCAAACTATGGAAATGCTACTAAAAGAGTACAACAAGTGGAATCAAAAGAAAAACTTCCTATTGAAATCAGATGTAAAATAATTTTCTAGATCTGCACATTGCAATTTTTGGCCATGTTGGGCCCTCAACTAGAAAAGGAAACAAGCTATTAGAAATATGATGCTTAGAGAAATGATTGTAACCAAGCAGTAGAGAGGACGAATTTTAGATAGTACACAATAGATTTCACTGGCTGTTATCACTTATAAAACGTGAATGAAGTAATCCTCTAACTTAATCCCTGGCTATTACCTTAACTATTCCCCTGACTAAAACCTTACCGCTCCCCTGACTAAAACCCTATACCTGACACATGTCTCTGCCCTGATAAAACATTTTCCCTAAATATAACAATAACCCTTTCCCTTATTTACCACTAACCGTTTCCTTGACTAAAACCCCTAACCCTTTCTTAAATGTAGTCTAAACCCTTTCCCTGAGTTTATCCCCAAGCATTTCTGAAAATAAATCCTAACCGTTTACCTGAATTAAACCCTGAACTTTTACCTGAATACAAAATGTAATATCTGATGTCTAGATCTGCGCCTCGAAATTACAATCTGCATCCCGGAAAGTACAATCTACGCTCCGTGCAATCTGCGACCCATTCCATTCAATCTGCGCCCATGCACAAGTCAGTGTATTTTTACAGGTTTGGTCTTTAGGTAAAGAATGCAGAAAGCTTCGCGATCTGTGAATGGCTCTAATTGACAGATTCCACACGTTCGTCCTATATGCATAAGGAGTTCATGTTGTAGCGGATTTATTTCGGCAGTCCATTCCAAAATACACCGGGGTAGAATATTCACAACATCTACTTAACTAATTACAATGGAGTACTGAACGTACATGACGGTAGGAAAACAATACCTAGAAATTCTGCACGCCGGAAAGAAAGTTCGCTTAAATTATCTCCCTTTGAAACCAAATTTTATCGAATATTTCATACAAAAAATATCTAGAATTACTGACACCTCACCTGTGTGTCTTTTTAAATACATGATTCATTCTCTTTTGATGCTTACAGAGCATAGCACTCAATTCGGTGCTCTATTTCGCAACTTTAATAACCGACAAATCTTCGATTGATACCTAAGCACACCTAAAAAGCAGTAGACCGATGCTTGATTTTTATTGTTTAGATAGATCATTAATAGGTTTAGGTGCTAATCCATGATGCAAAAATAAGTCCAATTAATATCAAAACAGTTGTGAAATACTCTTTGTGTCATGATAGAAAAAGCAAAGTTACCATAATCAGAATCCCAAGTTACGATAACCCTTCTTTAAAAAATATTCGAGTTACGATTATCTTGCCATTTATTTCTGTTGCGCGTTTCTCTAAAATGGATGAATGCTGATTAAAAGCGTGTTAATACCTTATCATTGATCAAAAGACCCTCGCAAAGGCTAAGTATGAATGTGTGTTAAAGAGTATTAAATGAATAAAAGGGAATGCTAATCTGACCGCTTTTTCACGTCGCCATTTTGGTATCGTGGTAATTGCAGCTACGATAATCCGCTTGTCGACAGTGTCTAAATAGAAGCACGTAAAAATTTAGCTCTTGCGTTTGTTGTTTTTAATACCAACAAAAAGGATCATTTACATTCTAAGATGGTGGAGAACTTAAAATCCGGTTTATGAAAGGTAACATTTGATCAGTTTTACACTTTTGAAATTTCAAACGCAAAAAATTTTAAAGAAAATTTCCAGTGATGTATTGATTTCCCATTAAGAGAGCCATCACTAACACTCGCATGGTCGGCAGCCTCGTTTTAAATCCAAGTATCGCATATATATAGGAAAAGACCAAATGCAATCAAATGAGTGGTCGCCGTGTTAAGAAAAGTATATATACCAACTTAGACAGGATCCTTTAATTACGCCCACAAGAAAACCAAGTTTTACTTTTGGATAGCAAAGGGCTACTTTTACAAAACAAAGTTACTGTTAATCCAGAGACTTTTCTGGAATTTTGGTGTTTTCCCGGATTAACAGCTGACTACAGTATCTACACCGATCATTGAAAACTCAATTAAATAGACTAAATGCAATAAAATTGTTTGTTTGTGTAGGAACCTGTGATCTGGTACGAGACCACTATTTCCTCCCTTCTACTTTCGTTGTGTACGAATATAGTTTCCAGAAAATTGGAGGTTTTCTTTCTTATATAATTTTTTCTTCCCCACTCTTTTTCTTTTGCTTTATTTTTTTGGAGTTAAATGAAAGAGGAGATATTGAAAAATGATTAAAAGTTACAATGGAAATAAAATTCCATGTTTTAGCAGTTATTAGGCTAAGGTCAAAAAGGTCAAGTTTTCAATATTTGGAGGTCCTCCATCTTTTTCCATGATGGTGTCCATCTTTCAGGAGCTGTAAAAAGAATTCCCAAAGGTAGACTTTTCTAATTTTTTAATATTTTTGGGGTCTAAGACTAAACTTTAGGTGTGCCAAATCTCATGTGATTTGAGTCGGTGCGATTTTTTTTTTAATTTGAAATTATGCTATAAAGAACAAATAGGGCAAATTAATGGTGGTCTCGTGCCTAGTAGTGGGGATGATGAAATCAACATTTTTGCATTTTTCTTCAATTTAAATCCATGGAAATTGTTGCAATGGTTAAATTTGGAAGAAAAATGGTGAATTCACTTTTAATTCATAGAGATTTTTGTCAGGGAGCACCATTTTTAGTTTTGGGGTCATTTAATAAATGTTGATGCAAGCTGTCCATGTTTGCAGGCATTGTGGCATTTTTCCCCCAAAATTTTGGTCCTTATGAAACCTTGGACTTCCTAATGTTGTCCACAAATTCTAAATTAGGGAGTCACTTAAAAAATCCTAGAAAACTTGACAAATTGACAAAAATTGGGGGTTCTGACAAGCGATAGAGTCTGTGTAGGGGTGGGCTAAATTTTACTTTATTTTATTGATTGAAAATTGATAGCAATACAACTAAAACTCTTTTCGTATAATTTGGTGGCCCTGAAAAGGGCCTTTTGTTTTGTTTGCACCTCAATGTGCATCTGCAGCCATCTTCTTCTTTCAATGGTATTACAGGTACTGGATCAATTTCATCCCCTCTTCACTATCTGTTAACCACATGCCTTTGAGTACATTCAATTCTTCTTCTTTTTCAGGTTGCTGCTGACTGGCTGAGAATAGAATTGACAGAATTTTAGCTTCCACTCATCTGTATCATTGTGCATCTCTGGTGTTACATCTAAGTAGGTGTAAAAATGAGGCTCTAGTGATGCATGTATGGTACTGGTGTTGGTTGCACTAGCAGCATGCCCATCAGTGTTGAGTTCATGAGTGCAGTTCTCTTAACAGTGATGCCTGTTTGGAGCTGTCCACCTTTAGGGAGCTTCCTTCTCTGCAGAACAACACATTTGACAGCTGGAACATTACCAACTTGGAACATATGTGGAACAGCTGGACAGCTTGAACTTTACAAACCTGGAAAATATGTGAAACAGCTTTACAGCTTCAAATCAGAAGTGATGTCCAACCCTCACAAATTAAAGTTTATATACTGTTTTAAATTCAGCTAAGCCATAATGATTGACAGCTGTAAGTTACATAACAGTAGATTGTTAAGTTCAAGTCAACTGGAATCAGGTGATTATGCAAATTAGCCCCACCCCTAATTCACATCCTGTTTACATCAAAGAACACAATGTTTTGCTGTTCCAAAATATTTATTTATAGAAAATCATGAATGGTTCAATATTTTAAAGTTAAATTTTTAACTTTGAAAAAGTTATAAAGGCCCAAAAAAAGTTTTTTCAATAAATGAACAATTATTTTCAGAGAAAATGATGAAAAAGAAAAAAAAAATAATAATAAATGAAATTAAATGATTTTCAACCTTTTTTCCATGACAATTTGTTGTTGAGACAATATTCTTTCAAAAAGTCATTTCCCTGTTGAAAATCTTGTAAAAAAAGAAGTAATTTACAATCAACAAATTTCCACAGTTATCTACCATGTTAAGTCTTAATGGGGTACATGCAATAGACAATTTATTGTATGCTCTCTGTAATTGATACATACATGTTATATACATGTATGAATAGATAAATTAATTTGTAATTTTTTAAGATATTTTATAAATTTTTAAGTTCAAACTGTAATTTTGTATGAATGTTTCAAAACTAAATTCACATATTTATTTACTTTTTTTGAAAAGTCAAATTCCAACAGCTAAAAGTGTTCAAAAAAGTACTTTTTTGCCATAATATTTGCAGTATATATTTATTTGAATCACTGTACTTTCAGATAGTTTTAGTTTTTCAAGAAATATGGAAGAACAAGAAAGTTACAGCCATTTTAGTGCAAGCACTCTGTTCAGGAGAAAGAAAAATGACACAGAAAAATGTCTTCATTTTACAAGCAAGGGTAGGTGTATTTGAAACCAGATTAAAAGGCCAAAAATTGACAGGTCAATGTGAAACTTTGCAAACTAATTTGAAATAGCATAGAAAACAAGCACACACATTTTTATTATGAATGAACAATTTTTCTAGGATTATTAGGTACAAGACCACTATTACCTCCCTTCTACTTTCGTTGTGTACGAATATAGTTCCCAGAAAATTGGAGGTTTTCTTTCTTATTTTTTTTTCTTCCCCTCTCTTTTTCTTTTGCTTTATTTTTTTGGAGTTAAATGAAAGAGGAGATATTGAAAAATGAGAAATTTACAATGGAAATAAAATTCCATGTTTTAGCAGTTATTAGGCTAAGGTCAAAAAGGTCAAGTTTTCAATATTTGGAGGTCCTCCATCTTTTTCCATGATGGTGTCCATCTTTCTGGAGCTGTAAAAAGAATTCCCAACGGTAGACTTTTTCCATGATGGTGTCCGTCTTTCAGGAGCTGTAAAAAAATTTTCAACGGTAGACTTTTCTAATTTTTTGATATTTTTGGGGTCTAAGACTAAATTAGATTGACGGTTCGGTTCTCACTTACTAAACTTTAGGTGTGTCAAATCTCCTGTGGTTTGAGTCGGTGCGATTTTTTTAATTTGAAATCATGCTATAAAGAACAAATAGGGGAAATTAATGGTGGTCTCGTGCCATCTGACAACAAAATTTAGTGACGGACATATAGAATTAACAACCAAGGGCAATGAACCAGCATACAAACTCATTAATTCATTAAAAGATATATCATTTTGTGAGATAATTTGGATAGTCAGTTAAACTTGTTTTTCTACATTTACCCTATTATTCTATCTCTAGTTATTATAAATACAAAAACGATCCTGAATATAAAAGTTACAAGGCAGATGACAGCGAGTTACATAATCAAATTGGCATTGTTAAGAACTATATAGACGATATAAATCGTGTACTTCATTCGTACACACCTCGTTTTTCGGAAGATTAACTTCGATCAAAGGCGAATAAAAGATTTTCTCGAACGATCAAGCGTGTATACAAGTTTTCTGCATATTAAAATGGCATACATCCAAAGCTACTTTTAGCAAAACTTTGGTTGGCTAGAATTTATCGTATGATTCCTTGTTTATGTTACAATTAAACATTAAAATCGGCTTACTAGTATATTACGGTGGAAATAAAATGCTATTCTCCACACTTGGAATATTTTGAAACATGATTTATGTACAAACATGTAAATAGCATACGTGTATATAGTTTTGTTTTCTCGTGTATAATTTTTCTTTTTATTAAATTCAGAAATAGACAGCTATTTCTATGCATGAATTCTTCTAATACAAATCTGCACATACCAGAAGAGGACGAATTTTACACTAATCCTATTTATCTATCTTTTGGTGAAAGGTACAACTCCCCAGGCTTCAATTTAAATTCAACTTACGAAAGGAACTTACTTCACGATAACCATTTCCAATCTCACAATTTTACAAACAATGATTCGTTTTTCGAAAAGTGTTTATTTGTACAAACTCCCTCCGAACATTTACATGTAGGTTTACAACTAAATTCACCTCAACCTACTACGTGGAAATCTGTAAGAAAAACATTTAAAAGGAATACATTGGGACCAATCAGAAAATTTCCGGAATAACCCAGGGACAACGGGACTATGTTTCTTAAACAATTTGAATCATTTGTGCAAATCTATGAACTTGATGACCCAGAGGAAGAAACCCGTAAATTAACAGCCTTTCATTTACATTTGCAAGGACCAGCCCTTACTTGGTTTAATGATTTAAGGGGGTAGACCTGGGGTAGGAGGAGATAACTCTGTTTTTCGCTTTTTTATTACTTACACAAACAAATAGAATCATTGTAATAGGTATGATCAAAATTGTAAAATTGTACAAAATTTTCCACAAAGCAAATAGATATTCACTTTGTTATGAAAACAAATACAGTTATTTATAATGAGTGCATTTTTCAATGCTGTCCAAAGACAATGAAAATATGTAAAAGTCGGATTTCTTCCAAGGGAGGTAATTTATTGCACATATTCAGTAATTTTATTGATTTTTACCGACGTTATCTAAATAACGAAAATTGGGACGGTAGAATTTTCAGAATTTTTAATATTATATCTTTCATGTACTAGTTTTCTTTCTATTCTCAGTTTTTGGTGAAAATTAAACAACAGAATTATTTACAAGAAGTGTTTAATAATGATAAAAAAGAGTAAAAATTTCAGCCTATACTGTTCAGAACACACATGTATTTCAGTTCAAACTAGTTAAATTTACTATCATTATTCATGCTTACTTTCACACATGTCTAAACTACAGACTTTTGCATTTGAAATAATTTTAAATCAAATACAAATTAAATAAGAGCCAATTTTATATACCACAATCAAATCCCGATCGGACCAAATAATATAAGAAAACAGGGTATCTTTGATGACCACTAAACAAAAAAAAAAACAAAAAAAAAAAAAACGGGACGGTAAAATTGTTGAAAATTGCTTAAAGTCAACATGTACATGTGTAGTATTGATACTGAAAATATTAGCAAAATTAAACGAGTGGAAAATTTGAGGTCTACTCCCTTAAATCCCGGAAACGGTAAGGGAAAAGTTTGTAAAAAAATATGCTACCATTGCATGGCAACATCCTTCAATTGTAGTTGAAAATGAAGCTTTTCAAAACATGGTTCTTGTCCAATCTAAGCATATTGAAGACTTTTATTGTCAACTTTTACATGTTTTAGAAAAGGGCCAGTTACTTGGTAAACCAGAACATGAGATTATGTTTAAGTTTATAAATGGGTTACCAGAAAAATTGTCATTTAGGGTAAGAAGTAGTAAACCAGCAGACATCTCTGAAGCCTTAAATACAGCAAAAGCTGGTGAGGCTTATAAATATATAATACAGGAGCCACAAGTTGCTGCTGCTCAAGGAAGTACAAATATAAATAGCGAAATTTCAGACTTAAAGAAACAGGTTGGTGAGCTAACAAACATGTTTAAAAATATGAGTTCAGACCAACACCAAAGAAGGTACGCCAATTCAGGTCAGCAAACAGGTAAGATCCAACATCAAAAAGTGGACACACAGCTTTACAGTGATTGTACTTCAAAGCCCAAGATGCCCCTTACCAACAAAACGATAGTTCGTACCATCCTTTGACGCCTCAGTAAAGTTATTATCAGGGACCGGGAACCAGACATCCCTGGGGGACGTCAGGCACGGTCACCCAGGAAAGAAGTAGTAGGTGCCCCAAGAAAACGTAGTTCGCCTCCTACCAGGGCCACGGTACAATCAGAACTGTAAATACTTGTACATATACTGAATACATAGATAACATTGATTGTGATTTTGGAACCACTGATTCACATAAATCGGACTGTGAAAATATACAGACAAAATCTTAATTTATATATTTACATGTGAGATTTCACAAGTTACAAGTAGCTGCATTGTTAGACTTTGGTAGTTCAATAAAAATTATCTCAGTCATTATATAATTCTTTATCACACTCATGCAGATCATGTGTCAATACAGGTGACCGAGAAACTATAAAACTAGCTAATAATCAAAGTGTTGATGTGATTGGTACTTCGTCTATTCAATTTTCTAAACAAGGAGAAAAACATTGCATATCTGTGTACATCTTAAAACAAACGTCACACCCATTAATGTTTGGGACAAGTTACTTGATTGAAAATTAAATCTCTATTGATTTTGGAAATCCGTCGTTGTCACAAAATACTGCAAACGTTAGATGTGCAAAACGTGTACCTATTCCACCACAAAGTAAAACTATATTAAGGGGAAAACTTCCGAAAAATATTGTGTTTGGATACCAGGGTATTTGTGAAAATTCCAAGCAATTATTAGCAAGTGGTTTAGTAATTTGTAAAGCAGTAGTAACTGTTTCAAATGACAGAATGTTTCATGTAAAAGTTTTAAATCCTAGATCTGAACAGGTTATTATTCCAAGGGGTAAAATTTTAGCCAAACTTACTAGGATAAACCAAAATTGTGAAATTCAATGTGTAAAAACGGGTGTATGTAACTTTGTCCGCAACGGGAGCTTGTCAGAGTCGACAGATAATATTGTACCTAATGCAGGTTTTTCAGAGTCAAAAGATGACATAAATACTGATCAAAATTGATTGCATTTGATCTTTGAATAAAAGTTAACGGACGGACGGACGACGGACGCCGAGTGATGGCAATAGCTCACGTGGCCTTTGGCCAGGTGAGCTTAAAAGAGATCATTTGATAGAATGATTTTTTATTTCATAATACGAATTAAGTGGGCGACATCCAACAATTTACACATATTGCAAAACACATGAGCCCCATGTTGTGATTATTTCAAATGAAGTTACGAAATAGAGCCCAACAAAGTTATGAAATAAAAGTTGTAGAGTCTGTGTTATCTTATAAGATTACAAAGAGAGTTGATTAGTTTTTTGGTTTATATACATGTATTATTTAAAGAAAGGATATGGAGTTAATGAACATGAGACCATAGCACATATGTTAACTCCAACTGCAATAAATTCAATGAACTGTATGACCATTTCTGAAATTAATTCCTCATCAGCAGTATTTAAGTATTTAATATTATAATTAATTATTAATAAGCCTACAGGCTCAAATTCTGGGTCAAGCTATAAAACAAAGCTTAAAATAGGCTTTGCGTTGTTCGACATTTAGCAAAGAATTCCACTCAAAACGGTGGAAACTAGTCACCTTCAACTTAATATACATATGAGGTATAAGCAAAGGTCTTTGTGAAGGTCTCATTGAATAATAATAAAAAACATTCTTACTTTGCATTGATTGTATTTCACAGAATTAATAACCAATTTTAAGAAAAATGATCAGCTTAGTGAAAACAAATTAATGAGTTGAAAGAGCTTTTATCTCAAAATAAAGACGTGTTTGTGACTACGGACAACCCGTCATTAGATTGTATAGATTTAGTGAAACATCATTTAATTTTAAATGATGACTTCAAACCCTTACACCAAAGACCTTATAAGTTAGCCCCACCTAAAAGGGAGATTCTTAGACAGAACTATTAGGGCAAGGTGTCATTTGTGAATTATACGCTTATGAGGATTCTCCAATTACTTCTCCTATAGAGATGCAGGCGAGTGATAAAGAAACGAGTATAAGACAATTTTGTTTTTGTGTGGACTTTCGTCAACTTAATTCTCAGACGGAAAAGTTTAGATATGATATTCCGAATCTCTTAGCGCTTACAGAATCATTTACAGAATGTCAACCATAATTTCATAACTCCGATCGACATGTCCAGGGGTTCTTTCAAATGAAATTAGCACCAAGTAGCACAAAGTACACTGCAGTTAATACATGCTTTGGAACGTATAAATTCAGCGTGTTCCGATGAGACTTCATACGGCCCTAACTCATTTCAGCAGCTTGTGGAAAGTTTTGCATAATCTTACATTCAAATCAGTTTGTATTATCTAGACGATTTAGTTTGTTTCTCAGAATTTTTCGATCAGAAGTTTGCTGATTTAAAAGAATTGTTTCAATGCTTTAGAAATGTGGGTTTGAAATTGAATCCCCTTGTACATTTGCTAGATCGTCAATTATTACTTAGGTCACCATATTTCTAGAGACGGAATTCGCCCTCCACCTGACAGAGTGGAAGCATTAGTGAATTACCCGTCTCCGAACAATGTTAAACAATGAAGACGTGCACTTGGGATGTTCAATTAGTTCAAAAAGTTCATACGTAACTATAGTGTAGTTTGTGAACCATTAACGAAGCTATTGAAAAAGAATGTAAAATATGTATGGTCAAATGAGCAAGATCAGGCATTTCAATACTGAAAACTTTAATATTAAACTCTGAAGTACTAGCATTTCCACGCTTCGATTTACCTTTTTATCTAGCTGTTGATATTTCTGCACGAGGAATAGGTTACATTTTATATCAAAAACATACAGAGAATTTAGATGAAAAGATTCGTATAATCCGCTTTGGTTCCAAGTCACTGACATCGTGGCAAAAATCATACGGCCCGACTAAGTTAGAGCTTCTTGGTGTTGTTACAAGCATTGTTGATAATTCGAGTTATTTGCGTGGCAACCACTTCATAGTCGAGTTCGATCACCAAACTCTACATCCCCAATTTCAGAACTAATTAAAGCGAGCCATTTGTGATCGTTGGTTAGCCGTTCTTCAGTAATATAACTTTGAAATCAAGTATAAACCAGGGAATGAAATGAAAGTCGCTGACGCACTCTCAAGATGTAAACTTGACACATGTACAAATAGTCATGATCGGACTCGCCAGACGAAACTGACCCCTATATTCCTTACACGAATTAAAAAGTCGGTGATATCACATTTGCAAATGACAAAAGAGTTGAATAACAGGGGGTAAATATTCAAATGATCAAGAGTGAAGTCAATAATGTACAATTAAATACCGAAATTGATTCTGGTTACATCGCAAATGAAGATGGTGACCATTGTTCAAATTTACAGATCACTACGAATTATTCAACATTGTATTTATAGTGTAAATAACCCCGTATATGAGATATCTGAAAGCAGATTACCTATAATTTGGACCACTACCTAAAACACAAAAAGGTAACTCTTATGTATTTACAACAACAGATATGTTTTCTAAATACCTATTTACCGTAGCTTTGCCTATTATGGACTCTATAACATTTTCACATGCTTTATTTCAACTGGTATGTAATTTTGAATTTTGCGATTGTATTATTCACGACCATGGTAGTGAGTTAATTTCGCAATGTACTGCAGAAATTTGTAAAATGCCAGATATTGTACAAACTTTTACACCAAGTTTCATTCATCACTATCTTGGTTTGTGCGAACGCACCCACAGAATAATTGCTGAAAGACTTACACCTTATTTTAAAAAGGGAATTTAGTGGGATAATATTCTAAAAGCAATAACCTTTTCATTTAATGTATCTTCAAACTCATCTACTAAATATTCCCCGTTTGAAGTTCTCTATGGTTTTCGACCTCGCCGTGTCTAGCTTGGACATAGATTTCAAAACCCTTCTACCAGACTTTCATAATTACATTCAACTGCAAAGTGACAAACTGAAACTTGTCAGGGACGAAGAAAATGCTATTAAATCTGGTGGATTAATGAGAGAAAGCTAAAACGAAAAGACAAATCTATTATGATTCAATATTGGTGACTTTGTGTATATGATTATAGGTCCCAACAGGACCTGGCAGGAAATTAAAACCAAAATATTCATGACCATATGTGGTACATTGTATAAATTCACCTCATTTAGTGACACTGCGTGATAAACATACAGGGAAAATATTTAAAAATCCTGTACATTTATACAGACTAAAAGTTGTATTCGTCAGAGCTCCTAATCCTGGATATTTCTTTATTCCCAAAGTGACAAAAAGATAAAGCCCAATCAAAAATTTAATAACTTTTAATGTTCCAGATAATCATGGAACTGACAGCATTTCCATAGCTGTTTCAAATAATAATGCACAAGGAACAGATAGGAGTTCCTTGTCAGAACTTAAAGCTAAGAAGGATGCATCAGTTACGAGGACACGACCAGTTCGGAAGATCAATAAGCCAGTTTGTTTTAGAAGTGCAGAATCAAATTATGGCGAGACGACATCTAAGACTGACAGTACATTTTATAAAATCAAGGAACACAGATAATCCAAAGTAGCTTGTGCAGTTCTGAGGTGAACCTGCTCAAAACGCTGTGTGAACCCCTTTTACTGCTTTAAATCCTCAAGCACAGAAGACCGCCGCCATTTGTTGAGCAATGGCATAATTCTGAACTAACACTGCAAAGTCATTTAATTTAGCATAACATTTTGATTCAATATTGACATTACTGCTGGGGGGAGGGGGTCACTTCATATGATTTTTGGTTAGGACTTGTAGTATTTGCATAACAAAAAAACATGTACATAGTGAGAACCGGATCATATTTTTTTAGTCATTTTATTCATGTAAAATCATATATTTCAAACAATTGTTACGGGGTAATTTCTTAAATTATTTTCTTAAAATTTACATAATTAGTCACAATATTTTTAAATAATGCATAATATTGCGATCAGCTGTTTTGAATAGTATGATTACATTAACCTGTATTTCCCATGAATATTGAGTAAATGTACACGAGACAAGATCATAATGTATAGGTGTCTAACTACCAATTCAGCCAATCAGAGCTTAGAACATATGAAAAATAGATCTTTTAGAATCTAAATATAACTTTGAACTAGAAAACACGAGGGGACTTTATAAACATAAGTGGATGATATAAATTGGATAATGGTTTTTATGAAATAAAAACGATACGCTAGGCTATGGAATAGCCTTGGATAGAAAATTGCGTGTTTGATTGACAAGGGTGTGGTGGCTCATGGTGTATTTGTATACTCAAATCAATACTTGAAGTAAGCCTTTCTCGGTACTTTTTTGTAATTTCTTTCATTGTTCTATTGGTCTGCACATGTGATAAAACAGTCACTGATTCGATCAAACCTCTAATTTTTTGCCAACAGCAACTCAAAGTAGTTTCGTGCTTTTGTTTTTTGGGTTTTTTTGTTTTGTTTTTGTTTTGCATTCTCCTAGGGTAGCTCTTAATTCTTCCGCAAAAAAAGCAATTCTATCTCTTTCCACCTTTCGTTCTCCATTGCCTAAGTACCC
>MJUU01003738.1:7619-29181 GCA_002080025.1 Modiolus philippinarum | reverse complement strand
TCTCCATATAGTGTCCTTCCTTTGTGTAAAGTTTCATCAAAATCCTTCAAGTGGTTTAAGAGGAGTTGCGCTTACGAGAAGTGTGGACAGACGGACAGACGGACGGACAGACGGACAGACAGACAGACAGGGTAATTCCTATATACCCCCCCAAACTTTGTTTGCGGGGGGTATAACAACCTTTTTGCAAGGGACCACCTTAAGACTTTTGTGGCAAAATTTGGTTCCAATTGGCTCAGCAGTTTCAGAGCAGATCTTTGAATGTGTTTTCCAATAGGGTTCAGTCAGATCTTTGAATGTGTTTTCCAATAGGGTTCAGTTTTAAAACTATGTTCCCCACTGGCAGCCATCTTGGATGAAGCGCGGACCTGAATAGTGATTTTGTTGCCTTTTTAGCTCACCTGGCCAAAGGCCATGTGAGCTTTTGCTATCACTCGGCGGCGTCGGCGTCCGTCATCCGTCCGTCCGTTAACTTTTTTTCAAAGATCTTCTCCTCTGAAACTGCTGTGCCAATACTAAACAAACTTGGCCTGAATCATAACCAGGGTATGCTCTTTCAAGTTTGTGATTTTTATGTCCGTAGACCAAACAACATGGCCACTGTTACTAAAAATAGAACATAGGGGTAAATTGCCGTTTTTTGCAAATTACTTGAAAACCGTTACAGATATCAAAAATCTGACAGAGGTAAAAATGATCAGCATGATGAGATGTACCCGCCCTGCAATTTTGAAGAATATCAGATAACTCATCTTGAAGTTATTGCCCCTTTTCCGTAAAATTTTCGTTTTTTTGTTACTTTTAGTCTTATATATTGAAAATGGTAGAAGATAGAAGTGAAGTTTAAATTACAAAAATGGTCAGCAAAGTAAGATCCATATTTCCTGCAAGTTTGAAGAAAATCTGACGACCCACATAGGAGTTATGGCCCCTTTTTCTTTGAATTTTCACGATTTTTTAACATTTTTACTTTTATTTCAAAAACTGTTTGAGATGGAGGTTAAATGTGAATTACAAAAGTGTTGAGCTTTTCCAGGACCACAATTTCTACATAAGTCCAGCTGATTAGCATCTCATCCAAGATGGCCGCCACTAGGGAACATACCGATAGTTTAACATAGGATCCTATGGGAAATGCATTCTAAGATCTCCTCCTCTGAAACCACTGAGCAAATAAAGACCAAATTTTGTCTCAATTGTCCTCAGGTGGTCCCCTTTAAAATTTGTGATTTTTGTCGTTGTACCTCATCCAAGATGGCCTCCAGCGGGGAACATAGTTTATCATAGGGACCCTATGGGAAATACATTCAAAGGTCTTTTCTCCTGAAACCACTATAAGCCAATAGGAACCAAACTTTTGATACAATTGTCCTTGGCTGGTCCCCTTTGAAGTTTGTGATTTTTATGTTCGTACCTCATCCAAGATGGTCGTCAGCACAGGACATAGTTTAACATAAGACCCTATTGGAAATGTATTCAAAGATCTTCTTCTCTGAAACTACTGAGCCAATCTGGAACCAAACTTGATCACAATAGTCTTTAGGTGGTCCCCTTGAAAGTTTGTGATTTGTATGTTCATACCTCATTGAAGGTGGCTGCCAGCAGAGAACATAGTTTAACATAGGGACCATATGGGAAATGCATCCAAAGATCCGAGCCAAATTCAACCAAACTTGGTCACGATAATCCTTGGCTTGTCCCCTTCAAAGTTTGTGATTTTGACATTCGTACCTCATCCAAGATAGCCACCAGTGTGGAACATAGTTTAATATAGGGACCCTATAGGAAATGCATTCACATGTCTTCTCCTCTGAACCTACATAGCCAATTGGAACCAAGTTTGGTTACGATTGTCTTTGGGTGTTCCCTTTCAAAGTTTGTAATTTTTATGTTTGTAACTCATCCAAGATTGAAAATATAACATCTGATGAACTGATTTATAGTATGAATGGGTGAAAATGAATAAAACCAGTCACCAGGTGAGCAATACAGGCTCATGTGAGCCTCTAGTTTAAAAACTGCCTGTGCCTTTTTAATTGGGAAAATATAGCGCAATTTGCAATGAATTGGGAGATTAACTTCAAGCATTAAATGCTGTAAAACCATATCACCAGAAATGGTTTTTCATGATTGGAATCACTGTAGGGACACTTGAATGCAATATGCATGTAAAAAGTATTTATTGACTACAAATAACAGAACAGTTTAATGATTTGGAAGAATTTAATATGCGATCTCACTCCTTTTGGGAATTTTGTCAACACAATTGGGAAGAAAACTAGAGGCTCACATGAGCCTGTATCGCTCACCTGGTCACTGGTTTTATTCATTGTCACCTATAGACCACCCATTCATACTATAAATCAGTTAAGCAGATGTTACATTTTCATTCTTGGATAAGGTACAAACTAAAAATCACAAACTTTGGAAGGGATCACCCAAAGACAATTGTAACCAAGTTTGGTTACAATTGGCTCAGTAGGTTCAGAGGAGAAGACATTTGAATGGATTTCCCGTAGAGTCCCTATGTTAAACTATGTTCCATGCTGGTGGCCATCTTGGATGAGGTAAGAACGTAAAAATCACAAACTTTAAAGGGGACCACCCAAGGACTATTGTGACCAAGTTTGGTTCAATTTGGCATGGTAGTTTCAGAGGAGAAGATCTTTGGATGCATTTCCCATAGGGTCCCTATGTTAAACTATGTTCCCTGCTGGCAGCCATCTTGAATGAGGTATAACCATAAAAATCACAAACTTTGAGGGAAAACATCTAAAGACTATTGTAACCAAGTTTGGTTCCAATTGGCTCAGTGGGTTCAGAGGAGAAAACATTTGAACACATTTTCCATAGGGTCCCTATGTTAAACTGTGCTCCACACTGGCAGCCATCTTGGATGAGGTACAAATGCAAAAATCACAAACTTTAAAGGGGACCACCCAAGGACTATTGTGACAAAATTTGGTCCCCATTGGCTCAGTGGTTTCAGAGCAGAAGATCTTTGAATGCATTTCCCATAGGGTCCTATGTTAAACTATCTTCCCCGCTAGTGGCCATCTTGTATGAAATGCGAACCTGCTGGACATATGTAGAAATTGTAGTTCTGGAAAACTTCAACACTTTTGCAATTCACATTTAACCTTTATCTCGAAGTTTTTGAAATAAAAGTAAAAAAGAAAAAGCGGCAATAACTCCTATGTGGGTTGTCAGATTTTCTTCAAAATTGCAGGACATGTAGATCTTACTATGCTGACCATTTTTGTTATACAAACTTCACTTCTATCTTCTATCAATTTCAATATATAAGACCAGAAGTAACAAAAAACTGAAAATTTTACAGAAAAGGGGCAATAACTCCAAGGCGGGTAAACGAATATTCTCCAAAATTGCAGGGCAGGTAGATCTCATCACGCTGATCATTTTTACCTCATGTCAGAATTTTGATATCTGTAATGGTTTTCGAGTAATTTGCAAAAATCAGCACTTACCCCTATGTTCTATTTTTTGTAACAGTGGCCATGTTGTTTGGTCTACGGACATAAAAATCACAAACTTAAAAGAGCATACCCTGGTGATGATTCAGGCCAAGTTTGGTTAGTATTGGCCCAGTAGTTTCAGAGGAGAAGATCTTTGAATAAAAGTTAACGAAGGGACGGACAACGAACAGAAGGACGACGGATGCCGAGTGATGGCAAAAAGGTAGCTGTGGTCACATTTGGGAAACAGCCTTTATAAGGTAGTAAAACAAGGCTTACAAAATCACTGCTGAAAATTAAGTTTTTCGCCGGGGACCACCTAAATACTATTTTGCCCAAGTTTATTTCTAATTTGCTCAGCAGTTTCAGAGTAGAAGACCTTTGAATGTTTTCCCATAGGGTGCAATGTAAAAACTTTATTTCCCACAGGCACACAGGCATTCATCTTGGATATAGCCTGAATCTGAAAAACAACTTTTTTGCAGGGGACTACCTAAAGGCTATTGTGGCCAAGTTTGGTTCCAATTGGCTAAGCAGTTTCAGGGAAGAAGTTCTTTGAATGTGTTTTTCTGAAGGGTTCAATTTTAAAACTATCTTCCAAGCTTGGGGGAATCTTGGACGAAGCGCGGACCTGGAAAACAACTTTTTTGCAGGGGACCACCTAAAGACTATTTTGGCCAAGTTTCATTTCAATTTGCTCAGCAGTTTCAGAGGAAAAGACTTTTGAACGTTTTTACCATAGGGTCCAATGTAAAAACTATTTTCCCTGCTGGCAGTCAGCTTGGCCCTAAAAAAAACAACTTTTTTGCAGGGGACCGTCTAAGGATTACTGTGGAAAGGTTTGGTTCCAATGGCTTAGTAGTTTCAGAGGAAAAGATCTCAGAATGTGTATTCCCATAGGGTCCAATGTAAAAACTATGTTCCCTACTGCAGGCCATTTTGGATATTGCATAGACTGGAAAAACAACTTTTTTGCAGGGGACCACCTGAAGACTATTTTGGCCAAGTTAGGTTCCAATTGGCTCAGCAGTTTCAGAGAGGAAGATCTTTGACCGTGTTTTCCCATAGGGTCCAATGTTTAAACTAAATTCCCTGCTGGGGAACATCTTGGAAATGGATCTGAAAAACAACTTTTTTATAGGGGACTGCCTAAAGACTATTGTGGCTAAGCTGGATCAGCAGTTTCAGAGGAGAAGATCTTTGTTTCTTTTTTCCTAAAGGGCCCAATGTTAAAAGTGTTAGCCGCTGGCAGCCATTTTTGATAAAGCGAAGACCTGAAAACAACTTTTTTTGCAGGGAACCATTATAAGACTTTTGTGGCTAAACTTGGTTCCAAATGGCTAAGCAGTTTCAGAGTAGAAGATCTTTAGAAAAAAAGAAGGGAAACGGGGAAAGGGTCAAGAGACATCGACCCAAAGGGGAGTAATAACAACTCAAAGCCACCATAAGATCTTCAATGAACGGTGAGGAAACCCAACACCCAACGGCAGGTCAGAGTCTGCACCTAAATAAAGAGTGATCAAGTTCAGCGAAATGTTAAAACTATGTTCCCGGCTGGCAGCCATTTTTGATAAAGCGAAGACCTGAAAAAACTTTCTTGCAGGGGACCATTTAAAGCCTATTTTGGCCAAGTTTGGTTCCAATTTGTTCTGCAGTTTCAGAGGAAGAGAACTTTAAATGTTTTCCCTTAGGGTCCAATGTTTAAACTATGTTTCCTACTAGCGGCCATCTTGGATATAGAAGGACCTGACAAGCAACTTCTTTGCAGGAGACCACCTAAAGACTATTTTAGCCAAGTTTTGTTCCAATTGGCTCAGCAATTTCAGAAAAGAAGATCTTTGAAAATGTTTTCCCATAAGGTCTGATGTTAAAACTTTTTTTCCCCACTGGTGGCCATCTTGGATATATTGATAACCTTAAAACAACTTATTTTGCAGAGAACCGCCTAAAGACCAAGTTTGGTTCCAATTGGCTCAGCAGTTTCAGAGGAGAAGATCTTTGAATGTCTTTTCCCATAGTATCCAATGTTAAAACTATGTTCCCTGCTGGGTACCATCTTGGATATAGTGCTGACCAGAAAAATAATTTTTTTGCAGGGGACAATCTAAGGACTATTGTTGCCTAATTTGGTTCCAACTGGCTCGATAGTTTTGGAGGAGAAGATCTATGATTGTGTGTTCCCATAGGGTCCAATGTTAAACTATGTTTCCTACTGGCGGCCATCTTGGTTGAGGTGCAAACCCAAAAAACAACTTTTTTGCATGGGACCTCCTAAGGACTTGGTTCCAATTAGCAATTAGTTTCAGAGGAGAAGATCTTTTAAGAAAAGTTTACACCAGATGTACGACTGACGAAAAGTGATGGCAAAAGCTCACCCTGGTAATAGCAAGTAGAGCTAAAAACTGGACCATGTACTCTTGAAAGGTAAGCATTATCTGTTGTGGTACCCATCACACTTCCAATGAAAATTACATTTCTGTTACAGTCTGTATTTATCAGTTGGGTAATACACTCTGGATCTAATCAAAATGAATGGTTTTCCAATAGGGTCAAATGTTAAACCATGGACCCTGCTGGTGGCAATTTTTGATTACTAGTAGGTACAGAGCACCCTTTTGAAGTTGACCATCTCAGGACCATTGTTGCTTATAATTGTGCCAGTATTAAAAGACTACCTAAGTATTAAAGTGACCAAGTTCCATTCCAATTAGGTAGTGATTTTAGAAGAAAGTTCTTTGAATGAGTTTCCATGATGACCAATGTTAAATCTAGCTCCCAAAAATGACAGTCATCTTGTATGAGTTGTGGATCTGCAATACCCAATTTTCAAAGAAGACCACTAATGGAATATAGTAATAAAGTTTCTTTCCAATTTGGCAAAGGTTTCTGAGGAAAGGATTTTTGAACATGTTTCGATAGGTTCCAATGTTAAATGATTTTCCCTGCTGGCAGCCATCTAGGATGAGATGTAGATCTTCCAGTCACATTTTTTGAAAGATAATCTGAACCTTTGTTTCTAGCTTTGCTTCAAATTGATTCAGTTTAGTTACAGTGGTGAAGATCTTTGAATGTATTCCTAAATAGCTCAACATTTGATATGTTCCCTGCAGCCAGTTTGGATTAAGTATTTGAATACGACCATCAAAAGTCAATTACGACTTAAATTGGTTCTATGTAAATATATTTTCCTGGCTTGCAGCCATCCTATATGTGATGCAGACCTGCAAGACACCGTTTTGGAAGAGGACCATTCAAAAACTTTTGTCACAAATCACTTTTCTTTGTATCACATTACCTGAATTTCATCAACACCTGTAATTACTCCATATCTATTCATAGTTGATTTAATGTGTGACAGGTGCTGTATACAGAAGAGAACATGCTTACTATTCTGAAGCACATAAAGTTATTCTTAGTTTTCAGTTTGTTATTAGTGTTCACACTTTGATTACTTTATGCCCTTGATATTTGTATATTTGTCTCATGCCCTTTGTCTTCTTTTTTCATTTTTTTCTCATTTCTGAGATGTCTTTGGAATTTGAGGTATCAGTACTTAAAGTATCTTTTGTTCCTTCAGTTTCTACTGTCATCGTTTTAAGTAATTAGCTATATATCAGATTTACATTAATGGTAAGTATACCATTAAATGTTAGGCTAAAAATATATCAATTATAAATATATATTTCAACTTTTATAGCTTTTGACATAAAAGCACAAACACATGTTTGAAAACTGCATTGTAAGCAAAATTAAATACATGTACATCATCTGTGTGTATAAATCTTTAAATTTCTTATTTTTGCAAAACCTTAGATAGAAAAAAAGCAATTGAAAATGCCAAAATCAATAATATTAAACAAGGATTTTATATACTATAAAGATCCTTGAATTAAACAAATAATATACAGTATTTTTGCAAAAATACATTTTAATGCAATGCATTGAAAAGACAAAATTACTAGTTTGTCTCCCTTGTCAAATTACAAAGGGGGTTCATAGCATGATAAGTCAAATTTTTCAGTCGTCATCCAACATGATCATGTTATATCAGTAGAGAAACTTGTAATATTGTGGTTAAAAATAAAAGAATATTTCTCATTTAAATAGAAAAGGAAAAAAATACACTTGTGGTTTTATACTTTTATACAAGACTTTTTGACAATGCACAATACATGATTTGTATGAATTATGTTATTTAAACCACACCTCATATTCATTATTGTCAGAGAAAAGTTATATTTTGCACCATACTGAATACAAAGGTCTTTCCCAAAATATGACATAACATTAATTCAGAATAATTCCTTGAAGTGCAATTTTGTCCAATTCCAAAAGCAATGGTTTTAAATTAGCATCGAGCAGCAACAAACTACATCCTAGTCATAGTAAAAACTCAAAACACAAAAAAGTGTGTGTGCTCCAAGCAACCATGCTATTCGATGGACCACTGGTGGTGTAAATTTTTTAAATTGCAACATTGCAAAGCTCAAAATTCTGTAAAATGATAAAGGTCACCATACGACCAAGATTTAATCTGATGCAAAATACTAAAGCCTACAATGTACATCTAGAAACCATAATTTTTCTGACATTTTAAATGTTTTTTAAATGTTTTTAAGACTTTGGAGTAGTAACCAAAACATCAATATGCCATCTCTGAAAATTAAACATGTCTATAAATTCGTTTTGATCTAGTTATCAACTGTAAACATGATGAAGCAATTAAAAAAAAAAATGCTCTAGTCAAATTTTAGCCACTGTGACTTTTACTATTGGGTTAGAAATACTGAAATACTAAAATCAATAAGATTCTGTCTCATATAAAAAGGTAACAATGTGACCAAGTTTTGTTTAAATCTGATGCTAGATACTTGAGCAAACATCTGGAAACAAAAATTTCTTGAAATTTTAGTCTTTCTGCATGCACCTTGGTCTTGTGGGTAGTAATTTGAAACAGTATGGTTCTCTTTACTGTGTTAAGTATGCCCATGATACTCTAGTATTAGGTAATACATGTACCGTAATAAATCTTCTTCAAACTTTTAGTCTATTTAGAGCTAATGTGACACTGACTTAAGCAAATGAAATCCCAAAAATCAATATATAGGGATCTGCCCTACATGATAAATAAACTGTGGACAGAGGATATGTCTCGCCTTTCCCATGCATCGCCTTAATTTGCAAATAGATTGATCTTCAGCAGCAGCCACGATACCAAATGTACCACTGATCAAAACTTATCACAATCATGATAATGCAACTGCATACCAAAGATAAATGGGCTACTATGAGTGGTTGATGTTAAACCGACACAAAAAACTTAAACATTTGATAAACAGTGCAAAATTTCAAAGTCAGTGGAGCATGACTGCAGGGGCATAGACATAAAACGCCACTGAAACTGAGCTGCAATGATGCAAATGCAACTGCATACCAAATATCAATCGGCTACTATGAGTGGTTGATGCTAAACAGACACAAGAAAAATCTTAAACATTTGAAAAAAAACAATTCAAAATTTCGAAGTCAGTGGAGCATGACTGCGGGGGCATAGACATAAAACACCACTGAAACTGAGCTGTACTGATGCTAATGTAACTGCATACCAAATATCAAAGGTCAACTATGAGTGGTTGATGCTAAACAGACACAATAAAAAACTTAAACATTTGAAAAAACAATTCAAAATTTTGAAGTCAGTGAGGCATGACTGCCGGGGCATAGACATAAAACGCCACTGAAACTGAGCTGTACTAATGCTAATGCAACTGCATACCAAATATCAATAGGCTAGCACAGGTGGATGATGTGGTTGATGTTGAATAGACCCCAAAAAAAACTTAAACAATTGTGGACGCCGCCCCCGTCGCCGCCGCTGGAATCACCATACCTATGTCTGGTGATTTTCGACTATCGTCGAAGGCTCGACAACAAGCCTCTGATAAGGTTTGGTTTTAAACTGATGATGGATATTCCTGAGATGAATAAATTGACAACCAGCATTTGCACATTGTAGATACTGCAAGAAAATCATTAATAAGACTGTTGACACGTTGACCTGTTATGGCAGCAATTCACTAATGGAATAGAGAAAGGTATGTGTATGTAGTATGTCTTCTTGGTATACAATATACAGAAATTAAAGTGTACTTTCAACAAAAAAAGTTACATGTTAATATCAGTTAAGCAGTATATGGCACATTACAACATGCAAACAATTTAAATATATTTTGCAAATATTGGTAAAATAGAGATACATGTATATCAATGAACAAAAAAGCTGCCATACAACTAAAAAATAACAGATAAATGACTAAAATAATCTCAGGGAAAGGACCATGCCAGTCATTGATAGCAAATCAATTTGTCTACATTATTCATGTGAAACGAGGAGAAAAATCAAAATATCTTTATAAATCCCTGAAAACAGATCAAGCCATATATCCCCTAACTTAGCTTTTTACAAAGGGAGGTAAATCACTATTTTCCCAAAATACATATACTTTAAGGTGATGAAATATCATTATCAAAGAAAATTGCATTTAAGGCCTAGGGCCATAAAATGTTAAACCCTTAGTACCGATAGCAACTGATACAGCATGGTCTAACAATTCACTACTTGTAGTTGACATATTAGAATTAATATTGTCTGTTGGTTCCATGGATACGGAAGGCCTTGGTTGATCAACCATCTGTAATAAAAGGGTTGAAGTGTGTGCAAGATCAGATAAAACATTCACAGGACCTAAGTTGCTGCATTGCGTCTGTGGAATCAGCCCTTGTAATTTTATGGCTTCTGATATTCCTTGGTTTTCTATTAAGTTAGATACAAATTGCTGTGGTTCCGGAGACACACCCATCTCTTCAAGAGTTTTATTGATAGCATTGTCAACTATGGATTTAGCAATATGTTGGTTTTGCCATCTTTTGAGATATAAATTGAGTTCTTCTTCTCTCTGGCGATGAGACAACAATAAACTTTCTTCTTCAATTTCTGGATCAACACTTCCGTTAGACTGCAATGCTAGCATGCTTGTTGTGTTTGAAAAATTAGAAACAGAGGCTCTTCCATCTTCCTTTGGAGGTTCAGATATATTAGTATCATGACCGTCCAAACTGAAATTAACACTAGAACTTCCAGGACTACTAGTTCGCGAAAAATTATGTGAATTACTGAAACACTCTGAAGCTGATATTAATGATGTTGATACTTGATTTTGAAGATGAATTAAAGTATTTCCACCACTTATTTTGGGTTCAGAAAAATCAAAAGTTTTAAATTTAGACTGGTTACTTATACATGAGTTTTGAGATGAAGGTTTTATCGTGACTAAATCTTGAGAGTTTGATACTGAGCATTCCATATCTTTTTCCAATACATCACCATGTCGTGGTTTGATTATTTGTTCAGAAGTTATTTTCAAATCACATTCACAACCAGATTTATTCCCCACTGAATTACAGTGCAAGCAAGAAGCCACATTGTCGCAGACGACAACATCAGTAACACTAGAAATGTCTTCTCTGTTACTTCTCTTCACTTGCCATGAATACCTCGCCTTTTTAAATGTAGCAGCTGCTGATTCACAGTCCATACATCCATCTTTCCTCTTTGGTACTGTATTATCCATTGTATCTAAATTCACATGTCATCAAAAGTCCTAAATAAAAATGAAAAATATCATTATCTCGTAACACTCATTGACTGTCAATAAAAAATGAAAGTATATGCAGTAATTGCATATAAGACAAATTCTCTACAAATTCATGGTAGAACCAAGCAATGAAACAATTTCATTGTTGTTCTTCATCTTGAAGTCACCATGAAGCCTTCAATAATGAGCTTTGCTAATACCTCACAGTAAGTTCAAGACAGTGATGAGCATCAGTTTGAGCAGTGAAGTATTTATTACTAAGACTTCATAGATGAGTTTCCAGATGTTAAATTTTCCTGGAAATTATGATGTTGCAATATAGATTTTTCCACATCACAATGTTCAGTAACACAATCTGTGCTGATTGACCCCAGGTCAAATGGCGCTATTCTTTCACAATCAGAAATAGGAAAGTACATGTAGTGTATTCATTTTTTACTTACTGTTATTGGTTTGAAAAAAAAACAATTTAAATTGGACAAATTATAACATTTCAGATAAAATTCTTTTCACTATGAAATCTATCCCTGAGTATTTAGTCTTCATTTAATCTCTCTGTCTACTGGACAACTCTTTATCATAGAAGTAAGAAATTTTAGCCGTTTTCAGTGTTTGATTTCTTCTGGGTTTTATACTCCTGTTTATTCAGATTACCGGGTATGTTCTAAATAGGAATATTCACAGGTATAAAATTTTCGCACTTACCATGTAAAACACGAATACATGTACCACAAAAATTAATACTCTAGGAAATATAACAACCACACAGTTCTTTTCAATAGAATGATATTGGTGATTAATATCATGATTATACAGGTAGCAGTAAAATATTGAAATTTCAGTGAAATAAAAGGGACAATAACTGTGAAATCAGTTTCCTTGATTTCATTTTGGAAAGTTGTGTCAGATAAGACGTCATCATTTTTTTTTAAAGTTAATGTCTCATGCGACTATCATAGAAATTGAAAATATGCTTGTAAGTATGAGGCCACATTAAATCAATTAATAGATTCCCATCCCTGCCCGTCCCATGATTTTTTCTAAGCTCAATTTTTTTTATTAAATTACTAAGAAATTTTCTTTAAATTCCTATCAATTTTAGTGAAAATCAGTAAAAAACAAGAAGACACAATGCCCCGCCTCACAACTATTTTGAACAATGCTTTATTTCGTGTTCAGTAAAGCATGAAGTTGGTTGCATGGATGTATCTTGATTTTGATTTTGATTTAATTATACCCTAGTGGGTATTTAATTTAATGGGTGTTTCATGATAATAGCAAACATCCTTCACAAAAAAGAAACTAAAACCTTAGAATAAACCTCAAACTATCCCCCTTTTTTCTGTGATCAGTGAAGCTTAAAGTTGGTGGCATGGGTAAATATTTATTGCTTTTTGTTTATCTATATCGTAATGTGTATTTATATAAAGTTTCATGAAAAATGCATACATCAGTCACAGAAATGAAACTTCAACCTGAGGTAAAACCTCATACCACCCCCTTTTTCCATGATCAGTGAAGCATGAAGTTGGTAGCAAGGATAAATTTTTATTAGGATTTTTGTTTAATTATATCCGTGTCATGATAAAAGCATACATCCTTCACAGAAAAAAAACTTCAACCTAAAGGTAAACTTCATACTACCCCCTTTTTTCCATGATCAGTGAAGCATGAAGTTGGTAGCATGGATAAATTTTTATCATAATTTTTGTTTAATTAGATGCTAATGTGTATTTACATTAATTTTCATGACAATAGCATACATCCTTCACAGAAAAAAACTTCAACCTAAGGGAAACCTCATACTACCCCCCTTTTTGTCCATGATCAGTGAAGCATGAAGTTGGCAGCAAGGATAAATTTTTATTATGATTTTTGTTTAATTAGATGCTAATGTGTATTTATATACAGTTTCATGAAAATAGCATACATTCTGCACAGAAAAAAAACTTCAACCCGACGGTAAACCTCATACCATCACGCTTTTTTCCCGTGATCAGTGAAGCATGAAGTTGGTCCCATGGGTAAAATTTTATTATGATTTTTGTTTAATTAGACGCTAATGTGTAAAGTTTCATGACAAAAGCATACATCCTTCACTGAAAAAAAACTTCAACCTAACTTGGGACGGACGGACGAACAGACGGACGGACACACCCAAACACTATATGCCCCTAGTATTGTAGGCGGGGCATAAAAAAAATAAAATCATCCCACCCACTCCAGATTTTTTGTTACGAGTGGATGAGAATCTACAAATTAACTTGTAGGGCCTAAATGCGTCAGTTAAGAGATACAGCCATATGGTTTTAATATGTTTTTACATGGTCTAGCTTCTTTCATACTTGATATTTCTGATATACTGATATATTCTGTCTAATTTTGGAATTAAATTTTGTACTTTGTACTGGCCAACGGCATTGGAAACAAAATACCTTGAGATATGGAATTCAAATGGTAAAATATGTATAGTATAGTTCTATTATAAGAAAAACAGAAGCATGCTAATAGCTGAAATATTAAAAATTTATCCAATTGTTTAAATTTCACACTGCATTCGAAAGGATTTTATGTGAAATCAAAACCAAAGAAACACATAATATTTATTGATATAAATATGCAAAATGCAAGTTATCAAACTGAAGTTGTTGCCTGAGAAAGCATGCTTACAAATATAAACAAGAGCTGGCGCCGAATGGCAGCCTGATATACCCCTGCTCATTGAACCCTGAATCAATGTGGCAAGTGCAAATTTAAATGTATAGGGACACAATACAAGTGTGGACACAATTCAAGTATAAACACAATGATATAATCCTAGTAACCAACATGTTCAACGATAACTGTCTGCACAACAATTGAAACTGCCTTACATTTCTAAAAGAAATTGTGACAAAAATTCCATAAATTGTACAACAATGAAAAACAATGATGTCTCGGCAAACAGGAAGTGCTTATGACTTAACCTTGAAATCGGAATACACTATAGATTTGACCATAAGGAAGCTCTGTGCAAAACAACAATTGAATCCCACTTACAGTTTCAGAAAAAATTGTGACGAAAAATTCCATATATTGTACAACAATGAAAAACAATGACGTCTCGGCAAACAGGAAGTGCTTATGACATTACCTTGAAATCGGAATACACTATAAATTGGACCATAAGGAAGCTCTGTGCAAAACAACAATTGAATCCCACTTATAGTTTCAGAAAAAATTGTGACGAATAATTCCATATAATGTACAACAATGAAAAACAATGATGTCTGGGCAAACAGGAAGTGCTTATGACTTGACCTTGAAATCAGAATACACTATAAATTGGACCATAAGGAAGCTCTGTGCAAAACAACAATTGAATCCCACTTATAGTTTCAGAAAAAATTGTGAAGAAAAATTCCATATAATGTACAACAATGAAAAACAATGATGTGTCGGCAAACAGGAAGTGCTTTTGACTTCACTTGAAATCTGAATACACAATAGATTGGACCATAAGGAAGCTCTGTACAAAACAACATTTGAATCCCACTTACAGTCTCAGAAAAAATTGTGACGAAAATTTCCATATATTGTACAACAATGAACCACAATGACGTCTCGGCAAACAGGAAGTGCTTATGACGTAACATTAAAATCGGAATACACGATAGATTGGACCATAAGGAAGCTCTGTACAAAACAACAATTGAATCCCACTTACAGTTTCAGAAAAAATTGTGACGAAAATTTCCATATATTGTACAACAATGAAAAACAATGACGTCTCGGCAAACAGGAAGTGCTTATGACGTAACATTAAAATCGGAATACACGATAGATTGGACCATAAAGAAGATCTGCGCATAACAACAATTGAATCCCTCTTCCAGTTTCAGAAAAAAATGTGAAGAAAAATTCCATATGCTGTACAACAATTAAAAATAAAGGGCTACGCTGAGCGCAGCATGATACGACCGCAGCATGTCGACTACTGAAATTTGGACAAGTGTAAACTAAAATTAATGTGGACACAGTAATTTGGTGGACACAATAAGGACCTTGTCACAGAAATCAACTGGACACAAACTAGTGAAAATAAAAATTAGCTCTTTTAATCCCTTATTACTAGGATATTGTAAGAGCTAAGAAATTCTGTTGACTACCATCAAGAAAAATCCAAAGAAAAAAACTCAAGTTGAAATCCAATGCAAAATAAAGATTTCACATATTTTGAAGTATTGCAATTTGGCCCCTTTGACCCATTATAGCTTGGAAACCAAAGAGCAATGCAAAATATACTGCCATATCACTGAAAGCTTAAAATGAGAACAATCCAAAGATAAAAAACCACCAAATTTGATGAAGAATAAAGACTTCACATATTTCTAATGATTGCAATTTTGACCTCTTTGACCCCTTATAGCTCGGAAACGGTAAGAGCTACATCAAATCTGCTGACATACTGCTGAAAGCTTACATTGAGAGGAATCCAAAGAAAAAATCCCATCAAAATCTGATGTACAATAAAGATTTTATATATTTCTAAAAATTGCAATTTTGGCCCTTTTGACCCCTAATGGCTCGAAAAGGGTAAGAGCTATGCCAAATCTGTCGACATACTACTGAAATCCTACAATGAGAGGAATCAAAAGAAAAAAATCCCATTGAAATTGGATGAAAAATAAAAATTTTAGGTAATCCGCATGTTTTCAATTTTTGCCCGTTGGACCCACATAGATTGGAAAAGGACAAGTTATCAAAAATCTAATGGTGCAGCGCTGTATTAATTTTTCATAAGGAATCCACTGCAAAAAACTGCATCAAAATCGGACTAAAAATAAAAAAAAAAAATTTTTGAAATTGGCCCCCTTTGGGCCCCATATATCTCGTGAACGGTACATGCCACACGAAATCCGTTGCATGATACTGATTGGAAATTTCCTCAGGAATAAAGATTCTACAGTCAAATATGTTAAAACATCAAATTTAACCCTTTTTGGCCCCTTTTTTCAAAACGGGTGGGGCCACAATGACCAAAACTTAGACAAGCCTTCCTTTTGTGCCAAAGAACATTGTGTTAAAATTTCATAAGGATTGGTCAACTTAAACTAAAGTTATTGACCAAAAACAAAAGTGTCTACAGACAACGACGACATCGCCGACGACGCCGACGACAGCACCATACCATTATACGACCGCAAAAATTTTTGCGGTCGTATAAAAACAATAAAGTCTCGGCAAACAGGAAGTACTTATGCGGTAACCTTGAAATCTATATATATTCATCAGACCATCATGAGGAAGCTTTTGTGGAAATATGAATTCATTCTGTAAAGTAGTTGCTGAGAAAAGTGTGGTTATGGACAGACAGATGAACGTACGAACGGACGAACGAATGGAGGTAAACCAGTATACCCCCACTACTATGTAGCGGGGGTATAATTACATCAGTATATTAAGATACATAAACAAGAGTAGATCCTAAATGATGTCTCGCACATCCCTAGGTAGTCGCAAAATTGATTTGAAAACTCAAACCGACTTAAATCAGAAAAACATAACATGTTGCTTAGACTGTGAAATTAGGGTTATTGACAAATAACAAAAGACAGAACTTACTGTAAATTTAACTTCTACATATGGCCATTTCGACAACCAATGTCTCATCAGTGCAGTGCATTTCGACAACCAATGTCTCATCAGTGCAGATAAAATCTAATATTTGGAAAACCAAAACTCAAAGATGTTAGTTATAGTGATAGAGAGCAAATAATCAATATGATCCAAATGGGAAGCCAAAATCAGCTAAGGACCGAGCTTTGCCTGAGGGAGATATTCCTTAGTTTTCAACAAAATTTAAGAAAATTTAGATATTGCAAAAGCAATATAGCAGACTGTCATGTACCACCAATTCCAAAATGATAAATATTAGTGACCTACCACAAATAGATACTGAAAAACCAAACATGTTCACTAGACCCTGATAATGAGGTCAAGGGTTAAAGTCGAATAGCAGGCTGTCATGTGCCATGTAAGACAAACCCACTTACCAAATATTAATGACCTTACATTACTAGATACTAGGAAGATTAACTTGATCACTGGACCGTGAAAATGAGGTCAAAGACATTTATAAGTCTTATGGCAGACTTTCATGTACTACTCAAGACCGACCCACATACCAAATATCATTGACCTACCACTAATAGATACTGGGAAACTTAACACTGGACCGTGAAATTGAGGTCAGATGTAAGTCATATGGCAGACTGTCAAGTACTACCAAAGACAAACCCACATACCAAATATCATTGACCACTAAGAAGCTTAACATGCTCACTGGACCATGAAATTGAGGTCACCTTCAAAAGCCATATAGCAGACTAGCATGTACTACCCAAGACCAACCTATATACCAAATATCATTGACCTACCACAATGTACCACTTATAGTTACTGAGAAACTGACCTTATCACAAAAACTTAACATGCTCACTAGACCATGAATTTGAGGACAAGAACAAAAGCCATACAGCAGACTGTCATGTACTAAATAGACCAACCTATATAACAAATATCATTGACCTACCACTTATAGTTACTGAGAAAATGACCTAATTGCAAAAACTTTACATGCTCACTAGACCGTGAAATTGAGGTCAAGGACAAAAGCCATATGACAGACTGTCATTTATTATCTAAGACCAACCTACATACCATATATCATTGACCTACCACTATTACTTGCTGAGAAACTAAACTATTCACAAACACTTAACATGTTAATTGGAAACACTTAACATGTTAATTGGACCATGAAATTGAGGTCACAGACAAACTATATACTGACATTTTGTAGCAGATTAATCATGTTCTACTCAAGACCATCCTATATACCAAATACTTAAAGTTACCGAGAAAATGAGCTCATCACAAAGTTTACACCACCAATGTCATACTTTGACCACATGTGTCTTGCTTTCCGCGCCTTTCATCGCAGTTGAGACAAAAAAATGGACAATTCAAAATTGACAAGCGGATTCATAATGCTGTCAACAATTCTCGGATTACATTCCATGATCAGATCACGTTGGATTTCCACGTTTGCTTAAAATTTGTTCAAATTGACAAGATGGAATTTGAGTTTTCTCTGTCGGCTCACTCACAGTAGGTACATGTACATTGTGGTAGAGTGTTGCAGCCATGGTTAAACCGCGGACTTGGACTTTTGAGCGACACTTCCACAGGTCTTGATAATTTTAATGAATTTATTTATGTTATCAAGTGCGTCTTGCCTTTTAATGGTGTTATTTGAGAATATTTAATTTATATAGGACATGTACAAAAATCAGAGGTGAGAATTCATTGTTCTGTAAAAATTAATATTTTTTGTTTAATAAAAAAAAACCAAAAACAAAATTTAAAATAATAATTAACTATTTATGTCATTTAATTATATGATTCCAATAAATTGTTGTAAATGAGCATATTGTTACAAAGAAATAACGCTAAGTGTCCAACCTGCGCAAGTCTTTATGCCCAAATTAGATGAGGTTAATTTTTAATTATGATGTAACTTCTGCAAACTCTTTTGAAATGATATACTGATGTTCTAAAATATTGTAACCATGTCAAAATTTCTATATTATCATACATTTATCAGTTCCTAACCAACATTGACATCACTACAAAAAAATGTACATGAAAAGGAATCCATTTAACATGTTTAACTGATTCTATTACTAAATCGTGTAAATGGGCTTTATGCAGAAATACTACACTTTCAAGTATATTCAAATGACAAGGCTGAAACGTCTAAATCCAAAATTGTTTTGACCGAAACTTCAACCAACATTTAATGTATCTGGCTGTAGAGTATATTGAAGAATGGCTGGCACATGATCATGCTTAAATTGTACAAGCAGAATGACTTGCATGGCATTGTCGTTGAAGGTGGGGCTGCATACATTTATAAGCTTATGATTTTATCTGAACAGCTTTAATACATAGAGATGTGTATTTCGGGTTTGATAATTGACTAATCTGAGTCTACATGCCCACATTTCATGATGATGAATAAATTAAATGATTTACATTTAGCAACAAAATTAGTTGCAGAACAGCAAGTGTGTTGAGGAACCCATAACCAATATGCAGGTCATGTGCATATATGCATTAATTAAGCTGACAAAAATAATCAGTAACAAAAGGCATACACAACAAGAATTGACAGCAAACAGGTGCTCTTTTGTTTATCAAGCGTTCAAAAGATGCAGACGTAATTTGATAAACATATTAATCGTTCGTAAAAAGACGTAGTTATAAACGCATTACTGATCCTTACTGTGCGAATAATGTAAAATGTGCAGAACAGTTCATATTAAGATAAAAATTGAGCAAATCGTTTTTTTTATTTTCTTCATTGTATGTTGTAAATGAATACAGTTTAACGTTTGTTTCAATATTTTTTTAACCAGTGTTGCGAGACTTGCACGTTACCAGACGTCGTCCATATTTGTTATTCTTCGCGACCGGATGGGTCGGTGATTTTCAAAAATGGTTTCAACTTTTGGAACGTAAAGATGAGTGGGCCAATGTCGGAACTAAGTTACCAAGCCATTCGCACTGCGAATCAAGCCAGAGAAGCGGTAAAATATTTTATTCGAGGCACAAAAATGGTGTCAGAACAGTGTGAAATTAACATGAAGGGATATGGAGTAAATTAACTATGAAGGGATATGGAGTAAATGCAAATGAGACAAAATCTCTACAAATACATGGTAAAACACAGCAATGGAACAACGCTTTTATTGTTGTTCTTCATCCCTTCACAGACTAGCTAGACTAGACTTGGACTGTGACATTGACACCATTTACAAGTACAAACTGTATGCATGCACATCCGTACAGCAGTTGTATTGAAAATTTAGGCAATGTGCAGCATGACATGACAGCACCAAATAAAACAAGGGTGTATAAAATAACAAGGACAAGTGTTGTCAGAGAAGATCAGAAACAAAGTTTAGACATAATTAAAGAAATAACCATACTGTAATTTAGGATCTGAGGGGGTAAATCGTAGATTTTACTGTCGCCAACCAAGTTTTCTGGCGATGCGGCCAAAGTTTACTTTAGGGGTCCCTATCATATTTGGGTACTCATGAATATACCAAATCTAACCCTAGAACACTAACCCTTACCCTATCTATAACCCTAACCCTACCCAAAAACCTTAACCCTAACCCTAAGTAATGTAAAGAATGTAAATACGAAAAATTCACCACCCTAAAGTAGTGGGACCCCTAAAGTAAATGAAGGCCGGCGATGCTTCAGCAGAAATAAATAAATATTTAGCTTGTCCAAGATGGCGGTCGTCTGAATATGAAAAGTCATACCATCATTTTTGTGTAATATGAATATACACATTATTAATATACCGATTTTCAGATGTAGAAGTCGTTTATGTGGTTAGGTGACATGGCATTTGACATCCAATTTGAGCCAAAAGAGGAGGATAACCTTCATTCGGTTTGACAAGATATGTACCTGTCTATGAGAACGAGACATCCTAGTATGTTTTGTCTTTTGTTTAGACTTGATCCAGTGTTCTCGGTAGAAAGCGCCTGTCCTTTTTTTACGTGATGCCAGTGCCCTTTCCATCATGCCCATCCTTTTGGTTGTTGGGCAAGTGTCGTTTTGCTTGAATTTTATTAAATATGTGCAAAAGATTTTGTCAAACTGAAAAGAACAATGGAATAAAAAAGATAACAGGAAACACCTACAATGGCCGAAAAACATAGCCAAATGCCAGAAAGTAAATAGGAACTGCACAAGAAAAAAATCCACAATAAAAATACAAAAGACAAACATAAACAACGATAGGAACTCGGGACAGCCGGACTTGGTACCGGCACTAGCAAAAGCCAGCGGTAGGGTTAAACCGGTTTATGGGTACCCAAACCTCCCCTTTCTCTGTCCCGTTTCCCTATCGTAGAATAAACATAAGAATAAAACCCATACAGGTAGACTACTAACTCCATGACCACAATCTAGAAAAGAAAAATGGGGGGACAAAACGTAATTTTGAAAGATGGGTCAAAGAGTGCTCGCCGCTAAACTGCCGGCTAGCTCGAGGAGCCTAGTCCGCTGGTAAAACACTGTCGCACTACGGATGGAAAATCAAATTCAAAACTCCCAATGGGTTTGGTAAAGAATCGTCATGTATTTCAGTAGACATCGGCAGTATCAGTGAGAGGCCAGTATGTGTGTAAAATCCTCAGGTCACTGGATCCCAAAGCTAATTTAACGGACACGTGCAGAATATCCTGTCGATATCCCCTATTGCGTAAAGAATGTAAGTTACGTCCCAGTTTTTCTGGATTTTTAATCAGTTTCTGGCATTTTTTACGACATTTCCGTAAAATCGAGGATGGGAAATGCCCTTAG
>MJUU01003737.1:424-23209 GCA_002080025.1 Modiolus philippinarum | reverse complement strand
CAAAAAACGTTTTTTGAAAACCTACGGCTTTTTGCCATATTCACTACTCTCATTACACAAAAAATCAAAACATTCGGCCAACATGAGCAATATGATGACACAATAATTAACTTATCACTATTGAATAAAAGGTTATTTTATAATTTATTTTGTTCCCTCAAGGCCCATTGGCGGATCCAAGGGGGGGGGGGGGGGGTTCCGAGGGTTGGGACCCTTCTTTTTTCTGGAAGATCATGTATTTTTTATTAATATCCTGATGTTATTTCAAGATACGCCCCTAAAAAATTTCGTGTCTCGTTCTGCTCGGCGAAATCTCCTTATGTTTCCAATTGGACCTCTTTTCTAAGTGCCAGGCAGCCTAGATTTGGGCCTGAGGCAAATTGTTTTTCTTCAATTAAGCAGTCATTTTTTGCACATGTTACGATAAACTTCAACGTAATTATTTGTTTGTTTCTATTATGAGGTATGTGAGAAATATAGTTTCCATAACGAGAACTAGTTGATTATGAAATTTCTCACATCGAGTTAAATAAATTTTGCAAATGTTTGAAAGCGAGGCTTGCCGAGCTTTTAAACATTTGAAAATTTATTTACCGAGATGTGAGAAATTTCATAATTAACGTGTTTAAGTTGTGGAAACTGTTTCTCTAATGACTGGAGGAAAAACACCGAGGATTGTATTCCGAATAAATTTGGCGGGAAATGTCACGAAACTTGTTCTCCTCTCTAGAGAGGAGAACAAATGTTTCCACACCGTTCAGGAAATGTGAAAACTGGATAGAAATTTGAGAATCAATTTTTTTCAATATGTAGGAACAGTTCTGAGTCTAACTTTTGATTAAGCTGTGACTAATATTGTGCTGTTTATAAATAGTTTTTCTATGTTTTTAATTACCATTTATTGAAAATGTGTTTCGCAATAAAATTGTCTCTTGTGTATAAAAATTTGATATCCAACCAGCGGAACCAGTCGAGTTCCGATGAGGTTCCAGACAATTTTTTACAAATTTTCTTGTCAAAATTCCGCACGGAATTTAAAAAAAATGTTTTGAGCAAAGCATCCATCCTCACCATATCCTCAAACAATAAGCCCGGTGTCTCTGACCGTATTTGGGGCATAGAGCCCTGAGTCCGTCTTCATCAGTGGTACGACTCATCAAGTTAGTTTGGATTTTGTTTTATTGATTTTGTTTGTATTGAGTTCAAAGTTTCTGATTTGGGGTGCAGCCATTCGTCGAGCTTGGGGATTTGAAAAAAATAAAGTTATTTATTTTCATATAAATCTCAACCAAATTACTTCTTTTCGCCAAATTTCATGTCAAAGCATTTTTCATTTATTTTCCTCAAAAAACATTTCTATTCAAACCAAAATAAAATTGTCGCTGAAATAAAAGTCGAATTTACATAACTACCTTGTTGAGCCTCAGTGTACACCCGTAGGCATGACATGGCTGTATATTGTATATGTAATTTACAGCATATGAGTAAACTGTATAATGTAACATTCATACATGGAATTTGCCCACTTCAAACCGACAACAATAAGTTACCGTGGAAACTCAAAATATCATTTAAATCAAGGTTTGGGCATTCAGATTAAATAAACAAAGAGAAAATAATTCTGAAAAAAAGGAAAATATCAAAAACAGTTTTAAAAAAAAATATATTATAAATGAAAAAAAAAAGAAATTAAAAAAAAATCGGTACTTCAACCCTTTTAATACAGTTATTGTATATTTGATACCCATTGAAAACACGATCCTTGTTAACATTTTAAGTATTGTCCATTGTATCAGAAGCTCCATAGAACAAACTGGACGTACAAAGTCACAACATTTACTACATGAATCCAAAACGCTGAGCTTACGATCATTTTCGGGATATTTGACTTTATGTGCAGCATTTCTTGCGGGTTTGCTTGGAGATTGAAAGAGTCGGTTTTATACGCTCTACAATCTCTATGTATCCTTTTTAGTACTATATCCACCTACTTTTAAATAAAATTTACTTGACTTGTCTTGAATTTTTCTGGTCGAATTAAACAAAATTTGGTGTTTACTTCTTTCTTCTTTATCTGTTGAGAACTCGGGAATATTAATTGAGGAAATTTCGACTGCACATCAAGGACGTAATATTCGTCCTTGCGCACACATAACTTTTGTTCTTTATTCGTTTAATTTTTACAAATTTCATTTCTGCAATTTGGCAGTTTTTGTCAACTTATGTCTATTCATTTAACATATTAGTTTCAGTTTTCGTAGAATTTGGAGTTTTCATGGGAAAGCTGGAAGTAGAAGTACCAGTAAAGGAGGAAGTTTCTACCACCAGTCAACTCACTATACTTCTTAATGACGAAATTCCCACAAATCTTTTCACCTTTCTCCTTCCCCTTTTCCGCAATGTCCCGTTTTACTAGATCCTACTCGCGAAGAGAGGGTTTAACTGCATCAATGTAAGTTAAAAATATCTATGAATAATGCAGAGCTTTCAAGTTAACTGGCACAAGACACAATTCTCTGCTTACATCAAAAGTGCATGTATAGAGGGTAAACCCCACATGATGAGCGTATGTATGAACCTGACAAAAAATAGCTTCTGGTACCAGATTCCCTCTTAGATAATATATAGAAATATAGAGGAGTCTCGTGAAAAATATGCAATAAAACAATATCTTTGACATGTTCACTTATTCTACATAAAAAGGTATGGTCACTTTTCCGAGTATTTATTTCATTCAGCATACCAATTTTGTGAATGCATTAATCTTCTCCAAACGGTTTTAACAGGTCATTTTATATACAACACCAAATCAATTCAAGTGCATTTTCAAACACGATTCATCAAATGACTTTGCCAATTGGATGAAAGTTTTAAAGATTTTGACAATTTTTGTAGGTTTTTGTTAAAATTCGCTCTATAGCATTCAAGAACCAAACTAAACTTATTGCTATTTTGAAGGGCAAACTTTTATACACTATAAAATAGCTTAAATGGACACAAAGGGTCATTTGCAGCAATGTTCGACTGTAAATATGCCAGAAAACATACAAGTGTGATGAAATACATATTGATGAAATATTTCTAGACAGTACACATACCAAAGACAACCTTACACGATTTTCGACAACATTGCTTATTTTGAAAATGGCCCAATAGGTGTACAAAATTCACGGCTAAATGGCCATACTTATTTCTCCTTCTTTCAGTGTAATTGTTATAAGAATCAAATTAAGTTTAGTAGACACATCAAAATTGATTCTTAAATATCAATATTTCCAAAAATATTTTCTAATTATGGCATTGTAAACAAGGCGATATCTTCTGTAAAGTACTTATTATAGCTTAATAAACTTAAAATTTTCTCTTTTACTCCTTCAATACAAGTACATTTAAAATTAATTTAAATGTAAATTATCTCGCACCTGATTGACAATATCACTTCCTAAAAAAATCGGTAATTGCTTTGTTTACGTTAGAATATTTTCGGAAAAGGCTGTCCCAACTGTTCGACCCTATCCTTCCTTGATTCGTCATTTTTTTGGGGGGTGGGGGGGGGGNGGGTCAGAATAGTTACAATATTGCTTGCTTGCTATCGCATACATAGCTACCATGACATAGCTCAAACCTTTATTTCAAGGCTTTGATTTTGAAATTGGGCATTTGACACAAATGGAAATGCTTCATATTGCAGTAATAAATTGAGTAGGCATTGAAAAGTATTTATTTGAGTGTAAAATAAAATTAATACCTGATGCCGAACTAACTTAAAAACTTTAAAAAGAATACGTTAAAGGTTTCACCGTTCCTCGTATCCCGGCAACATAATTGACAACCAGGTGGGGTTTAATTTATTGATCTTTTATGAATGTATTTAATGATGAAATTAAATGACTGTACAATGTATACAAAAGCTAACAGTTCGAGAAGACCGCCAAACGATACTTATGTGCATCGATTTTATATAGGTCATGTCACAATCTAAACCAACATTGAGGTTTCGTGATGGAATACTCATAACAGCCTAGAAGATTTAGTCCTCGTTTTTAAAGGAATTTACTCTGATAAATATTTCTTTTGTAGAGTCTATTAAACGGTGGATCTAGCCATTATAAAAAGGGATATCGGTCATTTTTTCTTTCTTTGTCAATATGTGTCTAATTTCTGCACGATTTTTTTTTTCTAGAAAAGGAGAGATTCAAAATGATGGATGGCCTCTGTAACCGCCAATTATCTATATTATACTATTGTTGCCTTGAAGTACAATATTAACAAAAATAAAATCGAACAATCAATAATTATTCTGTAACGGTAGGCGAAATTGGAAATTTGTGGATGGCCTCTGTAACCGCCAATTATTTATATTATACTATTGTTGCCTTGAAGTACAATATTAACAAAAATAGAATCGAACAATCAATAATTATTCTGTAACGGTAGGCGAAATTGGAAATTCGTAATTACCGCATACAGCGAAGCAAAAAACATTTATTGTGATATTAATTATATATCGCAACAGGTAAAGGATAAATGTAAAAGGTAATATTCTTTTTGAGTGATATCACGTTTATTATAGTGAAACTAAAAAATATGTAAAAAAAAATAGCAAAATCTTTAAAAATGCAAAGTGAAACTAACGTGTCTAGATTTTACAGTATTACAAGCATTTAAAGTAATAAGCCCAGACAAATTTTGCATATTTTGTTTTTCTTACGAATCGCTAGACTTTTGGAATCAACAAGATTTGCGCACGGTGATCAAGTTCAGCAACTGCTACAGACATATGCCAGTGTTGATTTCTGATATTTTGTCAGATATGCGGAAACTTCTCTTTTTCCATTTCATAACTTGTAAAATATTTTACACATAATAGACAACTTTTCATGTTATATTCTAAAAGCATGTGTACCTCTAAAGATTTTGGATAGAATTTCAAAAAAATTACATTACTCCTTCACACGATTTTCAAGACATAAATTTCTATACAAAGCTTATGAAAAACCTAGAAGTGGACATATCCTGCCGAATTTTCCATTGCCTGTATCTCAAAATCAAGCGCATATCATGCGCCGCGCGAATATATATTTATTTCTTGTTTATTGTCAACTTTTCATAACATTTTACTGATTCAGAACTCTTTTATGAAATTCTCATTACTTTCATTCAAAGGTTACAACTACTATATAAGTATACATCTTAAAATGTCTCTGCTACTGAGGACATATATGGCAATACACAATCGTAGACATATTTTGACAATACACAATCGTAGACATATTTTGGCAATACACAATCGTAGTTGCTTATTAATTGTCTTTCAGATCAACCAGTATGATAACAGAAAATTACCCATTAAAAATATATTAGAGGCGGAATCATAATTTGGAAATCGTATAAAATATCCAATTATGCAAAATAAAAAGCGTAGTGAACAGGCCTTAAATTCTAACAATCAGTAGCCTGATGGACACAAGTCAAAGACACGTGTACACGGCGGTCACATAAACTATTGAATGGCTGAGACCGAGTGCCTGTAATATGAATGCATGAACATATTGGCTCTATAACGCAATCGAAAAGTGTCAATATGCAGGGTTTTTTTTTATTGGTAAAGAATACAAAAGTACATGTACGTGATCATGATTTCGTTCGATTTTGTGTTAACATTAATTTCTACACAGACTGAGTCACTGTTTTGGAGGTATTTTTGTTTTTTGTCTTTGTTTTTTTTTTGCGTGATATTCATCAAGAATATAAAGAAAGAAAAAATCGAATAACTTTGAATTTTATTCTGATGTTACGAGGACCGGGATTTTACAAAATTCGCACATATTTTTGGAACATTTATGCGATACTCACAAAAGTATTCCAGGTCGTCCGTGTGGTCTGGCGGGTTTAAATGTATATTCCTCTTTTCGATTTTAGCTAGCCAATACATTATTGCAAAAAATATAAAAGTAGATAAGCAATGACGGGATATGGAGTAAAAGCAAATGAGACAAAATCTCGACAAATACATGGAAAAAAACAAGCAATGGAACAATGCTTTTATTAATGTTCTTCAGGAATTTCAAAAAGATAAAGATATAAAAAAAATAAATTAAATCAATAAAAAATTGAAAAATAGATAAGATTAAATAAAAAAAAATGAAAATACAAAAAAAAATAATAATACAAACTAAAAAAACCAATATAAATACAATTAATTCGATAAAAAATTAAAATTTTAAATAAATAAAAATCTTTACTTTTGTTTTAAATGACTGGTCTGAGTTGTAAAAGTCTGTCCAGCGTTGAGTCAACTCCGATCAGTCATTCTCAACACTAATTGTGTTGTTAAAGTCTGATATCTGTTGAGAATGTCTGTCCATTGTTGAATCAACTCTGATCAGTCGTTCTCAACACCGTCTGTGCTGTAAAAGACTGACCCGTGTTGAAAATGTCTGTCCAACGTTGAGTAAACGCTGGTCAATCATTTTCAACACAGATCAGTCTTTTACAACACAGGTAGCGTTTAGAATGACTGACCAGCGTTGGTTCAACACTGGACAGACATTCTCAAAAAATATCAGTCATTTACAACACAGGTAGTGTTAAGAATGACTGACCATTGTTGGCTCAACACTGCACAGACTTTTACAACACAGGTAAAGACTGAGATTGACTGATGTGAGTTGGCTCAACTCTGATCAGACATTTTCAGTAAAAACTAGTGTTGAAAAAGACTGATCAGTGTTGAATCAACTTAGCTCAGTCAATCTCAACGTTGTTCAGACTTTCTCAGTCCAAAAACGACTGACTCTGGTAAAAGCAGTCAAAATATTTGTCAATAGTGATTGTTGTTGTCATCCCAAAATGCATCATACATACCAATATGGTTGATGTGGGCCATGTTAGTAAGAGGGAATGGACTTAAACCATTCTACCTAACCAAGTCACTCATGCATAAAATATAGGGCAGAGACAGCATCCGAAGCATGCATTGTTGTTGTCATCCCAAAATGCATCACACATACCAATATGGTTGATGTGGGCCATGTCAATAAGCGGGAATGGACTTAAACCATTCTACCTAACCAAGTCGCTCATGCGTAATAAAATGTAGGTCAGAGACAGCATCCGAAGCATGCATTGTTGTTGTCATTCCAAAATGCATCACACAAACCAATATGCTTGATGTGGGCCATGTCAGTAAGCGGGAATGGACTTTAATCATTCTACCTAACCAAGTCGCTCATGCGTAAAATGTAGGTCAAAGACAGCATCCGAAGCATGCATTGTTGTTGTCATCCTAAAATGCATCATACATTACAGCATGGTTGATCCAGGCCATGTCAGTATGCAGGAATGGACTTTAACCATTCTACCTAACCAAGTCGCTCATAAGTAAAATGTAGGTCAGAGACAGCATCCGAAGCATGCATTGTTGTTGTCATCCCAAAATTCATCATACATAACAGTATGGTTGATGTTGGCCAAGTCAGTAAGCGGGAATGGACTTTAACCATTCTACCTAACCAAGTCGCTCATGCGTAAAATGTAGGTCAGAGACAACATCCGCAGCATTGCATTGTTGTTGTCATCCCAAAATGCATCATACATAACAGTATGGTTGTTGTGGGCCATGTCAGTAAGCGGGAATGGACTTTAACCATTCTACCTAACCAAGTCGCTCATGCGTAAAATGTAGGTCAGAGACAGCATCCGAAGCATGCATTGTTGTTGTCATCCCGAAATGCATCAAACATAACAGTATGGTTGATGTGGGCCCAAAATGCATCATACATAACAGTATGGTTGATGTGGGTCATATCAGTAAGCGGGAATGGACTTTAACCATTCTACCTAACCAAGTCGCTAATGCGTAAAATGTAGGTCAGAGACAGCATCCGAAGCATGCATTCCAGTGGTGATCCCAAAATGCATCAGGCATACCAATATGGTTGATGAGGGGCATGCCAGTAAGCAGGAATGGACCTTAACCATTCTTCCTAACTGGACGCGGACGTGGATGCGGACACAGACGCCGATGCCGGGGGTATCACATAAGCCGCCCTCACTTCGTGAGGTGAGCTAAAAATTGAAATTTTTGAAATTCACCCCTTTTTGGCCCCATTAATCTCGTGAACAGCAGTTAATGCCATGTGAAATCCGTTGGCATACTGCAGATTGGAAATTTTCTAAGGAGTACAATGAAAGAAACCCCATCAAAATCTAATAAATAATAAAGATTCTACAGTCAAATATGTGAAAACACCCTATTTAACCCTTTTTGGCCCTTAATTCTGAAATGGGTGGGGCCAAAAACTAAAGAGAAAACTTTTTCTCAAGAATGTTCCAAGAAACATCATACTAAAATTTGAAAACAATCTGTCCACTAGAACCAAAGTTATGCTGTCCAGAGACACGAAAATACCTAATTTAACCCCTCTTTGACCCCTTTTTTGCCTCTTTTTCAAAAACTGTTGGGGCAGGGAAAAAATTGAAACCCGGGCTTAAGCTTGTGCCAACAAACATCATATAAAAATTTGATAACAATCTGTTCACTAGAACCAAAGTTATGCTGTCAAAAGACGCCGACGCCGACGCCATTGCGGTCGTATAAAAATTCATTACTCTCTTATTTTAAAACGTAATCATATAATGGTTGTCATTTTTCCTGTAATTTAATTCATGATTGATTATTTTATAATTGTAAATTTACAGAAAAACTATTGCGATAAGTTTTCCAGTATGTCTCAAAAAGGGGATTAACTCTAACATTTTTATATTTACCTGGATAAACTCTGTTAAAAAATTTCTGTATCAGCGAATAAGAGCACTTGTTAGCCAAATGCGATTTCATATCCGAATAATTTATTTCATAATTCTATTTTTTCATCTTTTAAATTTAATTTTGTTTTTATACTATAACTAAATTTGAAATTAAATCCATGTATATTGGGCATATAATATTTCTCGGGCTTGTGACAAGAGCTTGTATTAGAGGGGTCATAGTTAGAACAGGTCAACTGACAGAGCAGTCAGAATTCTAGAATAGACTTAGAGCAGTTCCACAGCAGACTTGATACCTGTTCTAAGTTAACTTAGAGGAGCTTTTATGACTGCTCCAAGTTAACTTTATGAGAAGTTATGTCTGCGCCCCACTGTACTTGTTAGTCAGAATTAAAAAAAAATAAGTGGTCTTTGAGACTTTCAGGATATATACAAATCTTGGAAGCAAATATTTTGGAAATAAAATTGGTAAAAATGTTTGATCTAATTGAAACAAATTCTTAAACTTTGGTTTCAATGTAAAATTCCTACTAGAGCTGTCGCCGAATGGCAGCCAGGTATACCCCCCGCTAATTGAACCCTGAATCAATATAGCAAGTGTAAATTTAAGTGTGTGTGGACCCAATAAAGTTGTGGACACCGTACAAATGTGGACACAATACAAGTATGGACAAAATGATATACCTCCCCCTTTTTCTGAAAATATTAAAGACAAATTATCTCCCCTTCAAAATTTCAAACAGCAACCATATTACTTCATGCACATCTTCAGCTGGTTTACTAAAACTGTGCAACATTTCATCAAAATCAAAGCAGTGGTTTAGGAGAGCATACGCGGACAAGGATCACCCCTCCCCTTTACAAAGAAAACATTCTAAGACAAATTATCTCCCTTTCAAAATTTCAGACAGCAACCATATTACTTCCTGCACATCTTCAGGTGGTGTTCTACAACTATGTAACATTTCATCAAAATCCAAGCAGCTGCTTAAGAGAACATGTGCTGNCCCCCCTCACTTTTCCAGCAAATATTCAAAGACAAATTATCACCCCTTCAAAATTTCGGCCACGGTCTATATAACTTCATGCAAATCTTAAGATGGTGTACTACAACTGTGTAACATTTAATCAAATGCACTGACAAGGATCGCCTCCCCCTTTTTCCAGAAAATATTCAAAGACCAATTATCTCCCCTTCAAAATTTCAGGCAGCAACCATATTACTTCATGCAAATTTTCAAATGGTGTACTACAACTGTGTAACATTTCATCAAAATCAAAGCAGCAGTTTAGGAGAACATGCGCTGTCAAGATCCCCCCTTTTCCAGAAAATATTCAAAGACGATTATCTCCCCTTCAAAATTTTGGGGCAGCAACCATATAACTGCATGCACATCTTCATATGGTGTACTATAACTGTGTAACATTTGATCAAAATCCAAGCAGCCAATTAGGAGAACATGTGCTGACTAGGCACATGGACGGACGGACAGACAGATGGACGGACAACGGATGCCAAGTGATGGCAAAAGCTCACTCTGGCATAGCCAGATTAGCTTAAAAGGGCAATCAATAACTCAATAAAGGGCTACGCGGAGCGCAGCATGATACGACTGCAGCATGTCGAACACTGAAATTTGAACAAGTGTAAACTAAAATTAATGTGGACACAATAAGGACCTTGTCACAGAAATTAACTGGACACAAACTGGTGAAAATGAAAATAGCTCTTTTAATCCCTTACTACTAAGATATTGTAAGAGCTATCAAATTCTGTTGACTACCATCAAGAGAAATAAAAAAAAAAACACAAGTTGAAATCCAATGAAAAAAAAAAAGATTTCACATATTCTGAAGCATTGCAATTTGGCCCCTTTGACCTTTTATAGCTTGGAAACCGAAGAGCAACCTAAAATATACTGCCATATCATTGAAAGCTTAAAAAGAGAACAATCCAAAGATAAAAATCCTATCAAAATCTAATGAAAAATGGACTTCAAGTATTTCTAATGATTGCAATTTTGACCTCTTTGACCCCTTCACGCTCAGAAATAGTAAGATTTGTTGACATAACCCTGAAAGCTTATATTGAGAGGAATCCAAAGAAAAAATCCCATCAAAATCTGATGTAAAATAAAGATTTTACATGTTTCTAAAAATTGCAATTTTGGCCCTTTTGACCCCAAATAGCTCGGAAACGGTAAGAGCTATGCAAAATCTGTCAACATACATCTTAAAGCCTACAATGAGAGGAATCTAAAGAAAAAAAATCCCATTGAAATTGGATGAAAAATAAAAATTTTAGGTCATCCGCATGTTTTCAATTTTTGCCCCGTTGGGCCCTCGTAGCTTGGAAAAAGAACAAGTTATTAAAAATCTAATGGTGCAGCGCTATGTTAATTTTTCATAAGGAATCCACTGCAAAAAACTGCATCAAAATCGGACTAAAAATAAAAAAATTAAATTTGTGAAATTTGCCCACTTTGGGCCCCATTTATCTTGTGAACGGTACATGCCACATGAAATCCGTTGGCAAATTTCTAATTAGAAATTTTCTCAGGAAGACACTGAAAGAAACCCCATCAAAATCCGATGAATAATAAAGATTCTACAGTCAAATATAGCAAAACATCAAATTTAACCCTTTTTGGCACTTTTTTCCAAAACGGGTGGGGCAACAATGACCAAAACTAAGCCTAGCCTTCCTTTTGTGCCAAGGAACATTGTGTTAAAATTTCATAAGGATTGGTCAACTGAAACTAAAGTTATTAACCAAAAACAAAAGTGTCTACAGACAACAACGACAACAACAACAACAACGACGACAGCACCATACCATTATACGACCGCAATAATTTTTGCGGTCGTATAAAAACTGGTAATCAGATTCTCTTTAAAATTGCAGTGCAGGTAGATCAATTTTACACCGTGTCAGATTTTTAATATTTATAATGGTTTTTGAGTTATTTGCCAAAAATGGCAATTAACCTCTATGTGCTTTTTTAGTAACACTGTTAGGCAAAATACAGATAATTATTAATCATAAAATCATTATCTTCATACATGTACAATGTAGTACACATTGGCCCCAGAAATTCAATATGCAAGAGTGACTTCTGGTCTCAAAATCCTAGCTAAAACCCTGATAACAGCAGCCACATTGTTTGGTCCTCAGACTAATCGATCTAGATACCCTGGTAATGATTCAGGCCAAATTTTGTTGAAATTGGCCTTGCAGTTTGAAAAGAGAAGATTTTAAAAAAGTTAAGGAAAAACGGACATTCCGACGCCTATGTACACCAAGTGATGGCAATAGCTCACACGGCCTTTTAGGCCACATGAGCTAGAAACCCATAGTTTATAAGGGTGAATGACTAATGCATCATTCATAGCTGAAGTTCTCATCAGTACATGTAATATGCTTTTTAAAACAACAATAATTGTTCCCTTGGTTTTTACCCAAAGTAAAAGTAATACATCAGGGTATCTCAATGCTGTTTCAGCCGGAAATGTCTAGAAATAAATTCCTTATATGAGTAAGAATATAAAAATAAAAATCTGGAAGTTGAATTTGAAGCAAAAGTTTGGTTCTCCCCTCATACATTTTTGTATATCAACACCTTTTATAATTTGAATATTTTGAATTTCACATGATATGAGATTGTAGATTTGTATTAAACTTGTCTATGTCCACAAATTAATTTCTTAATTAAAGTCAAAATATGAAAAAAGTTGAATTTGACAACATTTTGGGAAATTAGAAATGTTTGCTCAATATAGCCAGATGACTGTTTTGTGAAACACTTATGCCCCAAATACATGTAACAGATAAGAAGAAACATCTAGCATGAACATTTATTTATGTCAGTCAGGGATCTGTGTGTTATAAATGAAAATAAAGGGCTACGCCGAGCGTAGCATAATACGACCGCAGCATGTCGAATACTGAAATTTGAACAAGTGTAATTCAAAATGAATGATGAGGACACAGTAAAGAGTTTGATACAGTAATTAAATGGACACAATAAAGAGCTTGAATCAGTTGCAATTTTGGCCCCTTCGGCCCCTTTAGCTCAGAAACAGGAAAAGCTTTGCCAAATTTGTTGACTTACTACTGAAAGCTTATATCAAGAATAATTCAAATAAAAAAATCTGATCAAAATCCAATGAATAAAAAGGATTTCAAATATTTCGAAAAATTACAATTTTGGCCCCTTTGACCCCTTGTAGCTCGAATACTACACAAAATCGGCTGCCATACTACTGACAGCTTACATCAAGAGGAATCCAAAGAAAAAAAAATCTATTGAAATCCGATGAAAAATAAAGATTTCACATATTTCGAAAATTTTCAATTTAGGCCCCTTTGGCCCCTTGTAGCCCGAAAACGGTAAGAGCTACACAATCTCAGTTGCATACTACTGAAAGCTTATATCAAGAGGAATTCAAAGAAAAAAATCCCATCGAAATCCGATGAAAAAAAAAAATTCACATATTTCGAAAATTTGTAATTTTGGCCCCTTTGACCCCTTGTAGCTCGGAAACGGTATGAGCTACGCAAAATCCGTTCGCACACTACTAAAAGCTCATATCAAGAGGAGTTCAAACGAAAAAATCCCATCTAAATCAGATGAAAAGTAAAGATTTCACATATTTCGAAAATTTGCAATTTTTGCCCCTTTTTACCCCTTGTAGCTCGGAAACGTTAAGAGCTACGCAAAATCCATACGCATACTACTAAAAGCTTATATCAAGAGGAATTCAAAGAAAAAAATTCCATCGAAATCTGATGAAAAATAAAAATTTCAGATAATCAGCAAATTTGCAATTTTGGCCCCGTTCGGCCCCTCATAGCTGGGAAAGGAAACAAGTCGCCAAAAATATAAAAGTTGAGCGCTATATTAATTTTTCATAAGGAATCTAATAAAAAAACTGCATCAAAATTGGACAAAAAACGAAAAAAATAGATTTTTGAGATTTCCCCCTTTTGGGACCCATTTATCTCATGAACGGTACATGCGATGTGAAATCTGTTGACATACTGATTGGAAATTTCCTAAGGAGAACACTGAAAGAAGCCCCGATATATAATAAAGATTCTACAGTCAAATATGTGAAAACATCAAATGTTACCCTTTTTGGCCCTTTTTTAAAAACCGGAGGAGCCCAAATGACCAAAACTATGCAAAGCCTTCCTTCTGTGCCAAGGAACATTGTGTAAAAATTTCACAAGGATTGATCAACTAGAACTTAAGTTATTGCCCAAAAACAAAAGTGTTTACAGACGACAACAACGACAACGACGACGATGACGACAGCACCATACCATTATATGACCGCAAAAATTTTCTGTGGTCTTAAAATTAGCGTTAATGGTTCCTTTATAGATCGGAAATGGTAAGAGGTATATCAAATTGGTCAACAGTTAACAATATGATAAGAGGAATCCGAAGAACTGAACCCATTAAAATCCAACACAAAAATAAAGGATTTTACATATTTTGAAAATTTCAGCCCCTTTGACCCCTTTTAGCTCAGAAAAGGTAAGAGCTGCACCAAATCCATTGACAAAATGCCAAAGCTTGCATTATATCAAGAGGAATCAGAAGAAAAAAGTCCCATCAAATTCTGATGAAAAATAAAAATTTCAAATATTTCGAAAAATGCAATTCTGGCCCCTTTCACCCCTTGTAGCTCGGAAACAGTAGGGGCTACTCAAAATCCGTTGGCAAAACTCTGAAAGCTTATATCGTGAAGAATCTTAAGAAAAAATCCCATTGCAATCCGATGAAAAATAAAGATTTCACATACTTAGAGAAATTGCAATTTTGGCCCCTTTGACCCCTTGTACATGTAACTTGGAAACCGTAAGAGCTACACAAAATCTGTTCGCATACTACTAAAAGCTTATATCATGACAAATCCCATTGAAATCCGAAGAAAAATAAAATGTAATCTGCATGTTTACAATTTTGCCCCGTTTGGCCCTTCATAACTTGGAAAGGCAACTAATTATCAAAAATCTGATGGTGCAGCACTGTATTTATTTTTCATAAGAAATCCGTTGCAAAAAAAGGCATCAAAATCGGACTAAAAATAAAAAAAAAATAAAATTTTTAAAATTCACCCCTTTTGGACCCCCATTTATCACATGAACAGTACATGCAACGTGAAATCTGTTGACATACTACTGATTGGAAATTACCTCAGAAGCACACTGAAAGAAACCCCATCAAAATCTGATAATTAATAAAAATGCTACAGCTAAATAGTCGAAAACACCCAATTTTGCCGTTTTTGGCCCCTATTTTAAAAACAGGAGGGCCATAATAACCAAAACCGATCCACACCTTCCTTTTGTGCCAAGAAACATTGTTTTAAAATTTCATAAGGATTGATCAACTTGAACTTGAGTTATTGGCCAAAACTAAAAGTGTCTACAGACAACGACGCCGATGACGACGACAACGACGACGACAATGATGACGACAGCGCCATACCATTATACGACCACAAAATTTTTGCGGTCGTATAAAAATTACTGTATCAAGTAAATTTGTTTTACTTGTAGACGTTTACAACCAATTATTGTTCATTACTGAAATTACTTGTACAAATTATCTGGTGCAAACTTCCATATAACTTTGACCTTCTGCTGTGAGGCTATAAAATTTTGTACAGCCAACAGTCATTTTTCTAGAACAGTTGAATAACTTTACATAATTACCAACTTCGTTTTGTTTAAGTGTTCATATTGATGTATAGTTCTTTTGTTTTGGTTTTTTTGTTTATATTTGATGGTCAGATTTAGTTCTCTCTCAGGTTTTTGGGTGGATTAATGCGACATGGACTAATTAGCTAATTCTGTAAAGCAGGGTGGACGATCGCGGATATCCATCTTGAAATATGTGACCTAACATGGACAAATTTTTGAAAAAAAAATCCTCATGGAACCATCGTGGCCACGCCGAGGAATTTTTACATGTATAGTACAAATAGAGGCATTCAGTTAAAAATCACTCTGGTCCGACAATTTTCACCTGTCACCCCGGAATTCACAGGCATTGTCGGCGTTTGTCCCACAAAATTATCGTTAAATTTTCATCCCAAAAAATCGTCGGTTATTTTCTTTGATGTTGGGTTAATTGAAAAATGCCTGTCAAAGTCGGACTTCCACCAGAATTGTCTGAGTTTTAGTGTCCTATTTGTCTCTTCAAAAAAATTCAAGTTTTAGGCTAATGTCAAGAGGAAAAAATAAACTCAATGACAACCGGGTTTCGTGTGACTTCTCTTTCAGAAATCGTATTTCCCAACGTATTAAACAATGCCAAGAATAAAAAAGACAACTGGATGCCTTCGACGAAACATACACCTATGTAAAAATATCTCTTCAATTTCCATTTGACTGAGAATAGTGGTTACAACACGTCTAATTTCAAAACATAAGCCTCCGTAGATTCTCATACTGACATGCTAGAATGTATTGAAGCATGGAATTTCTATTCTTATGACCAATCAAAATACAGTTTAGCGGATTCCCCTTAAACATGTTAAAAATAGGCTCGCACGTATTGTTTGTGACAAAAATAGGAGCCAAAGACATGGTCTCTTCCAAAATTCGCCGAGGCGTTTCAGAGTTAAATTATTATCTCAGCAAAAAGCAACATTGGAAAGCTCTTTCGGATAAAACTCATATGAAGATGTTAGCATAAAAAAATGAGAAAAGTTATCTACTCAATTAAGAATTTCACTGTCTGTTGAGCGTGGCATCATGTAAAAAATAATAAATACTCTTGGAACTGAATATTCACTGAATTATTCCCTGCAAGGATTTGTGAATATTGATTTTCCCTGAAGCTATTTTTTGTTTGCTTTTTATTTTCTTTTATTCAAAGTTATTAATAGCATGCTATTTATAGGTCGTCACTCGCAAAGATTAACCTTGACCTAACAAAACCAAATTATGCAATTCATGTAAATTATTTAATAAGTAACAAATTATTTTATATTATAGGCCCTATGATCTTTTAACAACTTTGAGTTCTGACAGTCACATATAATTCATGATGTTCATACGCTGCCATACGCATGATACGCATAATATTTCTTTTTACAATATCCTCTCGAACTTCCGACTATTTGAAATATGAAAAGCAAGGTATTCCAAAATAATAAACTGCACTTAGAGATAATTACTTCGTATACACAAGTAGATAAATATTGACAAGTACAATTAACAACAGAAGGTGAGTTAATCCTCTGTTTATCAGTTTCTCGGACATCCGTGAATGTCGGTGAATGTCAGGTTTGTAGTCGGACATTCACCCTGTTTCACCCACAATTCACTGACGTCGGATTTTAGTGATTTTTAACTGAATTTCTCTGTACATATGTTTGATTTCTTTGCAAACATAGGAAGGGATCTTGGTGGAAGCTGTATACTGAAGGTACATAACTGAATTTGTCAGTTGGTAATGGGTCTGGAGCTGGAATGTCAGTTAACTGCTAGTAGTCTCTTGTAATTCCATGTTTATGTCCGTATATTTAGTTCTTTCAGTTTCATTTTTCACAATTGACTCAGTCCTGTTGCCAACTAAATTTTGCTGTTGTTACGATTGTTTTTTGATTCATCACATTGGCTATAGGGGGAAGGTTTGGGCCCAATAAAACTAGATTATCCCCGCCGCAGCAGGTTTGCGCCTGTCCTTAGTCAGGAAATTTATTGAGCCCTTGTGTGTCTTGTCTGTTTTCTAGTTAGTTCACTTTATGTCTATGGGAGTCTAGGATAATGTTTATTTCGCTGAACTTGATTACTCTTTATTTAGGGGCTGACTCCGACCTGCCATTGGGTGCGGGGCTTCCTCACCATTCATTGAAGATCTTATGGTGGCTTTGAAGTGTTACATTTTGTATTACTCCCCTTATTTGGAGTGTTTTCTCTTTGACACATTCCCCATTTCCCTTCCTTTTCCTATACAAGGGAAATACAATCTTTATATCTTTCTTCAATCATATCCTGGGAGTAACATATATTTGTCCCAATTGTATCTTAGTTCATAAACGTAAACAAAATGCATGTTACTTGGTAAAATTTTGACGGGGATGTGCTTATACAAAAATAAACAATACCAAGAGATTACAAAATAGCATAGATAAGTTAAATAACTACTGCAAAAAATGGCAATTGTCTATCAATGCCCAAAAATCTAAAATTATGATATTCCAGCAGAGAAACTTGAATACAAATAAAAATGAATTCTATCTCAGTGGCGTACAAATTGAAAAAGTTTTAAAATATAAGTATCTTGGAAATATTATAGAATCTTCTGGTAAATTTCACTCTTCACATCAAGATCCACCAAAGAAAGCTTATTTTCAATGTTTAAATATTTAAATCCTCTTGAAAATTTTAACCTTAATGTACATGTTAGTTAGATCCATTTCAATGTACAATTCAGAAATTTGGTACATGGATTTTTATGAAAAAATTATAAAATCATCTGATAGAGCAAACAAAAGTCATACCGAATTTAATCCTGTTTCATTAATTGATGGGAGTTTTGTCGAAAAAACTCATTTAAAATTTTGCAAATTCACTTTAGGATTGAGTAAACAGTCTGTGAATATTGCAGCTAGAGCAGAGCTAGCACAATATCCAATTGATACATATATCAAAATTCAATCTATCAAGTATTATGCTGGATTGTTATCAGACAACATAAACCCCTTATTATCAGATGCATTTTTGACATCAAAATGTCTTCATTCGAATGGTACATTTTCATGGTTTTCCTTTATAGATAATATTTGTAAAACAAATAACATAAATGCCACAAAACTTTCGAATATGAATTATAAAAATGAAATAAACAAATTTTCAAAAAATCAATAGAAAAACTTAAAAAAACTATGAAAATATCTTCTTCAAAAAATTAAATTCTTTAACAAATGACAATAAACTCTACCTATACAGTAAAATTAAAAATAAATATGAAATTGATAAATATATTTTGGAAAGTACATTTGAAAACAGAAAAAATATTATGTAAAATGAAAATAAGTGATCACTTTTTACAAATAGAAAGAGGAAGATATATAAACATAAAGAGAGAGAAAAGAATATGCAAATTTTCCAATTTAAATAAAATAGAGGATGAGAATCATTTCTTTTTTGAGTGTTCACACAATAAAAAATTACAACTTGAATTAAAACAAAAAATCTGTCATCATTACCCAGAAATTTTAAATATTGATAAATCTTTATTATAACAGAAAATACTACATTGTATCGTTAACTATGCTTTCACAGTTTTTTATTCATTTTATTAAAAAGTCACTAGAACTGAGAAAAGTGGACTCTTAACTGTATAGTTTATATATTCAAAATTTAAATATTTAAATATACTATATACCATTCTTTTTACATGTATGTATTGTCTAATGTTATAGTTTTATAGTTTGTATATACTTTATGTCATATGTTTTGTTTATATGCCTTCAGCCCAGATGGGCATAAATGTGCATTTATGAATAAAGTTAACTAAGGTAAAAGTATACCCGAATCTATACCAAAGCATGCATACATATATCCAACCAAATACCAGCTCACAAAAATGTATCATATAAGAGTAAAGAATTTATGTCAAGCATGTTGTTTTTGTAGGATATGTAGTAAATGTTAAATACAGGCTGGTGTGAGAGTTATTTTAAGTGCTTAATATTATCCTCTTATTCTAAAGTGTCATGCAAATACCCCAGCAAATACCAGGCTGTTAAAACATATACCCAAAACTATACTCAAGTTATGAAATATAGTATATATGATATACACCCTATAAGAAACTAATGCACTTAAAAAGATATCCAAAATCAATACTAAAACCTGAAAAAATCTACCCGAATAAAACACACATCCCCGTATACCGATATATAGGAAGTAGCCCCCCAGGTTCTGCGTTCAACATGATTTCACGAGGGGTCCACACAGCAGTCAGGGGTACAACCAAAATCAGTTATTTTTTTAATAACCATTTAAAGTTATATTAAAAATTTACTTTTTAAAAAATAACCAAACACAGTTATTTTTCAAAAAGTTTGTATTTTGCTTAGTAATTTTATTTGACACAGCTTGTATTTTTTTTTTTTGGATAAAGTAATTATTCCTCTTTCCTTTGAAGGATAAAATTCCTTTGTGCATAACCAGGAACCTATTGTGCAAAGTTTTTGAAGAGACATTTAATATCAATTAAAAAGTCATTACTTCCTCAAGAACAGGAAATAATTACCCTGACCATTTTGTCTGATATTCTCTTCAAAATAGTATGTAACAGGTGACCTTGTGTCTGAAATTGGATCTTCAGAACCATATTAAGGATTTGAAACAAAAAATATGAAATATAACCTATTTCAGTTATTTTCTAATTTTGTCATAAAGGGTGATAATATTTTTGTGAAGGGAGATAATTTTACACTAAAAATATAACTAGAATAAGTTATTTAAAAAATAACTGATTTTGGTTGTGCCCCTGACTGCACAGGTAAATATTTTTGTCCACGTTCTCAATTAGTTGTCCATGTTCCAGATTGTGGTGGAATCCATGTCCGTGATGACAACAAGCATGAGCTGAATAGTTCCCCTCGTGGCCAGCTATTATGGTCATCACGTGACTTTGATGACGTAACGAACCAAGATTTCACTCGATAAAAAATGTACAAAGAATGCACGAGAATGGTACAAATATTTTGAATTTTCTCGAGAACCGTTGATTTTTTCTGATTTATGCTGTTATCCACGTAATCTTGAAAATCTGTTCTTTCGATTGATGCATAACATTTCAGTTTAATTTCAGTCTAAATTACTTCCAATTTGATTTGAAATTACGGTGTTACAGACTCAAAAACTCCTATTGTAGCTATGTTTATTTACGATAAAATATGAAAACCGCAGTTACGAATGACACAATTAAACGTCTTAAATCGACATAATTTACATTTATGCACATATACAGAGAAAGATGAAAGATTACTGTAACAGAAAATCTATATAAGAACGGTTTAATTTGTAGTTATGTTACTTCATATTTGATTTGAAAATCGCAAAATTTCTGTGAAAATAAAAATGGAAGATGATGGGATAACCCGGATGTTGTATTACCATCATTGTTTGTAGGTTGTTATCCTCATTTTTTCCCTCAATGTGGTATAATTTTAACAATTTCTAAGTTAAAGTTAATATATATATATATATAACTAAATGTAGATTTTGGAACGGGTATTGTGTATTGTAAGGATACCTCGCTTAAATGTTCCATGTGAAACCCGGGTGTAATATACTCAGTCACATTTAAATAAATCTCATTTTCGTTATAAATGTCAAACTATATTTAATACTCAATTTAAGATTTTAAAGAACTACAAAAATGATTTATGATGCCCTCCGGCAATTTATCACCTGGTCAAGGTGACAGGTGTGTTCCTTCAGCCACTTGTATATTACATACTGTTAATTGGACAAGTATTACATCACTCTACTTGCTGATGACTCGATTTGCATAATATGTATTAAACACATAGAGAATAATGTGTTACCACACTATATTTTTGGAGACGAAAATAAATACAGATTAATACATGGGCATTTCCATATTGGCCTGGTTATCATCCCGAGACACCCATATTGGCCCGAGAAGAAGTCGAGGGACAATGTGGGTCGAGGGATGATAATCAGGTCAATATGGAAATGCACATGTATTAAACTTTTTATTACATACTTCCGACGTTTAGAAATGCCAGGCCGATATGGACCGGACGTCGTTTATTTGCCCAGGCCAATATGTACCGGAAGTCGTTTATTTTGTCTGAGATGCACGAGGAGCATAAAATAACCTATTATTTTCCCGGGGTGTGAAAATATGGACAGTTTACTTCCGGTCATATTGATCATGCATAAACGCTTTTATTACTACTAACTATGTAATAAAACGTTTTAATCTCGGGTTTACATTTTAATTACAATTTCAATATTATTATTGAAAAAAATGCATTTTTCGATATTTTTATGTTCATTTTTTATTTATTTATTTATTATTATTTTATTATTATTTTTTTTTGGATAAATTCATATTGTATTTTATTTTTAGTAATGTCATATATAGTAATATGTTTTATTTGAATTGTCTGCATAATCTGTTGTACCGCGGTTACCTCCCCTGAAAATGGCCATAATAGCTGGCCACGTGATATTTCAGGGTTATCTCCCCTTACAACACTTATGTATATTTGTCTTCACGGCATCATTATTGCATTTTCGTACAACAATAACATGTTGTATTTACAAAAATTTTGTAAAAACGATACAAATCAACAATGTAATCGACTGACAGGCAAATATGAAACACAAAGTGACAAATCGATATCTTCCTACTTTCGTTTTCAACAGACTTAAAAATACATGTCATCAGCGATCACAAATCTAGGTAAAATGCTCATGGCAGAAATTTTTTATCTTGAGAAGCATATTATAATTTTCAATTTTAATTATTTTATTTACCTTGCTATGTCTAAAACTGTCCTTTGTTAAATTCAATTCCATTATTTATTCGCTTTGGTGGGCGTCCTCCCGTGTTATGGTAAATGCGCCCTGGTAAATATAGTTGGTGGGAACCAAACATAATATATATTTTTGATATTTCGGGCAAAAAGGAAGGTTGAAATATTCCCAGATTAAAGCATCAAATAATATAAGCTGTAATACTTCCATCTTCCAACAATTGTTTTTCCAAAAATGTACTCAGCACAAGCCAATGTTGTACATGTTGTAAATGTTTCTATTTTAATAAATGCAAAGCAAACTTCATGTAATTTAAGATCTTATTATAAAATGCATAATCGGCAATATAAGAAGAATAATTAGTACAAATAATTTGTTTAAAAACAGCTAGATTGCAAAACAAACATATTTACTGATTAAAATTATAATGTTTTCCAATCAAGATTTCTAGTGCTGCTGAAGAG
>MJUU01003736.1:326-28035 GCA_002080025.1 Modiolus philippinarum | reverse complement strand
AAAGATATTGATAGGTCAGAGTGTTTTTGTTTTTTTTTTTCAGATATAAACGCCAACTTTGTTGGAAACCTAACTTCTCTGGACTTGTCATTTGCTTTGCATAAAAGCAATATACCTTTCAAATGCAATGAATGAATTGACGAATTTCGTCAAATATTGTCAAACATCTATTTAAATGTATGCAATCATATTGAAAGGAAAAGTGAGAGGTCGATTGGCAAAATTTTCTGATGCATTATAGTAGAGACATTTCAAAAACCTGAAAAGTGACCATCCTTCAAATTATTTGTATTACAACATAAAGATAATTTCTATTCAAATGGGGTGGTAAACAGTAAAGGTCAGTAGATTTTGAATGATACGGAAGAAAAATTGTTAAAAAAAAGGAAAATAATTGCGCTGCATTACAGTCTAGATATTTTAATGAAAAGTATGTTTAGATTTTTTTTTCAATATCTTCCAGATATTTGTAGCTTAAGGTAGTTCGATCCTAATAAAAATATCAGACAGAATTTTTTTATTTTAAGATATTTTGTAGGTCTTAACCTATATGTTCCAAAAATAAAATAAAAATGATATGTCACCGATCATCTTTTCCTGTTATCTGGCTTTGAAAATCAGGCCAAATTCAGTATTTTTCAGCAATATTTACAAAGAATATATAGGGAACTTTGAGAACATGCTTATTGTTTATCTTTCATATAAAATAAATATCAGACAGATTTTTTTAATTTTTTGATATTTCAGAGATATATCCTTAAGCTATCTGTTACGCTGAAAAAATCTAAATGTCACCGTTCGATTAAGAAGTTATTTGATATAGTTTACGAAATAGACAATATTTACGGGTAAAGGGAGCTAATTGGCGGGAATGTGTATGTCAATCTATTATAACGTCACAAGGAATAGGCCAATACAGGATTATTCCGGCTTGAAAATCAAGTCAATTCCGAATCCGATTCGTGTTACACAAATGCGCCAATCGAATGCGCCGTGTATTAGTGTCGATCTACCTTAAAGCTCAAAATAAATTAAAATTGCATGAGATATAGTGTGGTATATGAGACAACTTATATAGATTGTCATATGTACAGGTTGCGCACATTAAATGGGTTAATGCAGTGGATACACAGACATGTATACAGCTAAATGAAGAAATACACCACTTAATACTCGTCAGCATGTTTGTGCAAATAAAATTTGAATATATATAGAATAATAGAAATTTTGTGTTTGATATGAAAAATATTGCCGACATAATGGACGAGCCAACTTTGTGGGCGAGTTTATTATTGGAGACAATATGTGAATATCAGAAACAAAACTTCCATTATTCTTTTTATCATTTATTAACTACATTTTATTTGATAAAACAAATTTTGAAATGAAATCAATTTTGAAGAAATAAATTGACAATTGATTACATAAAGAATTTGTACGATGTCGATGTACATATCTTTTTTTCCATTGGTCGGCTGATTGACAAAGTACATGTAGGTATTGCCTAAATCAAGTCTAAATCAAATCCTCGAAACATAACTTCAAACTAAACGTTATCAGGAATCTCCATAATGTCGTCGTCCTGTGCAAAAATTATTGCTATTCTCCTGAAAGGATCCCACAGAATTATGAATTCGAAAGATCTCATGTTAAACGGTTTGCTTTTCCGCTATGAAAAAAGTCAGCTGACATTTTTTTGGTGACTTTCTTTTGTTAATTTATATATTTTTTTTTTGTTAAGACAATTGCTGCTCGTGCTGTTTGCTGTATCTCTTTGAATTGTGGTTGAATTATCCGTTTTATAGTTTTTTTTTATAAGTGAAAATCAGTTTAATGCCATATTATATGAAAAAGCATTTTTCACTAATACGTACTCGAAGTATTTGTGTACATATCTTGTTTTGTGACAAAAAATTCACAAAATCCGCCCTTACTTGAGTGAAATGGGAATATGGAATGAGCGTTGACGTCATACAATCAAAATATTGATACACAGATGGCTGCCGGTTGGGCCTTAAAGGTGTGGCTTAAATGGTTGATACTGCTTGTAGACTATTAACTTGATAATTATGCGTACCTCTTTAAACGTGTTCAAAACAAATTGCATTATAATTTTTTTTTCTCTTCTTCAAGAAAGTAAAAAGTACACAACTAATATTAATTAATGCATGTTTTTTTTTTAATTAAAAAAATTATCAAAACACGAAAAATGATTTTATGTGAATTGATACTTTAACAATAATATACATAGGCATCACAGTCTGCGCTGCATGTTGCATCTAAAAGTGCACCTATGAACTTTATATGTGAAGCAAGTATATGACACTCAGTCATACACCCTTCCTTGGTTGTTGCAGCAGTAATATCATGCTGCAGTGATTCGACAAGATTAATATCTAAAACAGTAAAAAAGGAGCTTTTTTGTGATTTATATTAAAGGATTTTTGCATAAATATCTGGAAAGATTGTCCGAATTCTACATTGCATCATGAGCATGCAAGTGTAATATATACTATGAAATCATATATATGATATGAAACGTCGGCGTCACAAATGAAAACGGACATATTCAGCTAGATTCACGTTCTTTCCGGACTTGACATTACCGATATGACGAGTGATGTATACAGAGCAGGACATGCTTATCCTTCCGGAGCACCTGATGTTACTATGTTTTTGAGAGTTCACACTGTTAGTGCTTTAGTTTTTTTGTGTAATATTTGTAGTGTTTCTGTGTTTTGTGGGCATGTGGTGTCTTTGGTCTTCCGTCTTCTGGTGTTGTTACTTTTTTTCCTTGTCTCTGGACTTTTATTTATGTAATCTTGTGCTTTGTTCCTTCGGTATTATACTGCCGTAGTTTTATAGACTTAAATAATAAACAATAAATAATTTAGCAGAAATAATATTAAAAATAATAATATTCCTCAAAACTCATACAGTACTCTTTTTATTGTATAGGAAAGCTTAATTTTCTAATATTATTAATTTGATATCGTTTGAGAAATTTGATTAGTGGAGAACTGATCACATGACCCACTGTATTTTTAGGGATTGGTTAGAAAACAGTATATCAAAAAGTTATATCGCATGTTACTAAAAAAAAGTAATGCATATGGTAAGTTTCTATGAAAGTTGTTTAATTGATTTTGATGAATTTTTAAAGAATCGATTACATGAATATATAGTAAACACTGTAATTATACTATAGTGTTTTAACTTTTAAATATTATTTTTTTAAATATTTCAATTGTATTATTTAGACAAGAATAAAAATTACCTTTTCAGTTTTTCTGTAAATTAATAATATAACAATTGTAGTCTGTGAATGAGGTCAATATGATGTTATATCGACCTGAAAAAGCATATCGACCTCGGATTTAATCATCGGTCGATATGCTTTTCCCAGGTCGATAAAACATCATATCGACCTCATACACAGACTATAATTGTATATTAAATGGTGAATAAAAGGATATGGAGTAAAACAGGATTTTTGTTGTCAAGTTTCAACTTTATTTGCACTAGTGCAAAATTTTTGTCATGCTTAACTTCTTAAGTTAATATATATATATATATATATATTATGTTGTTACACAATAACAAATTACATTTAAGGAAAAATACAAGATGAATTATTTCATAGTAGAAAAAACAACAATGACAGAATAAAAAGTATGTATGATCTTTTTTACTACATGTAAATGTAAATGTTTCAGCTTAGACACGTTTTTAAAGATGAAACAAAGAAATCCTTAATCATTTTATGTTCGCCTACAAATGCATTTTTGAGGATCAGTTTTATAGTTTTCTCTGATTTTAGTGACTTGATGGAATTAATGAAAGGAAGATAACAGGAAACACCTACAATGGCCGAACACAACAATCACATGTCACAATCAACTAGGGTTGATTGATTGATTGATTAGTTAGAGCAATCAACTAGGGAACCGCACAAAAAAAAACAAAAAAACAATAAAATGACAAAAGACAAATATAGATAACGATAGGAACTCGTAATAGCTGGACTTGGTACCGGCACTGGCAACAGCCAGAGGTAGGGTTAAACCGGTTTATGGGTACCCATGAATATTTTTTGTCATTTGATATACAGAATGAATCGAGTAAAGAGATAAGAATCCGTTCCATTATCTCGATTTGCTTTCGTCGTTACTCTTCTTCTGTGTCTCGAATATACTATACTGTTCTTTTTTTCGAGTCAGTTATAACTTTATTATTCAAAACTTGAAAAAATATTGATCTTTTAAATACAGGATGCCTTTTTGTACATCCTATCTGTTTGCAAGCAATTATTATGTTAAACGGGTATGTTCGCTTTATATTCGGGCTACACATTTAGAAATAAGATTCATATCATTCATCATTATTTGATTGTAATGCTATTGATGGGAGGTTACTCCTTGAAATACGTGTATAGTAAAATGAAATTTACTGTTTTTATACAACTTCGGTGTTTTTTTTTTTGTAATCAGTTGCCGATTATCTCCTTGTTCCAAGTTTTATGTAGCTATACATGTCCAAAGAGAAGAAAATTCTAATTTTATATTCAAATTTTTAATTTCTATATCAAATGAGGTTTATTGCTAATTAAATTAATTTAGGTATATAATGAACGAATGTTTTTCAACATGCAATCATCATTTATTGATAAGTGCACATTGACATTTTTTTAAAGCTTGAAAAAATTCACGCGTTCATTAAAAGGTTCTTTTATAGACACCAGTATGAACGGAAAAATTGAAGTTTCGGTTCAAACTCTGATTCAAGATTCATTTTCTACTATTTGTTCGGATGAAGAGTGAACGACGTTTCAAATTAAAAGAGCAAAATGCTCTTCAGTTGCTACATGACACTACTGCAATGAAAGGAAATGATTGGTCCAAAATTTCCTGTACCAACTCGGGACCATTGTGGTTGAAAAACTTTCCGTTAGTCTTGCACATGCATCATCTTTTTACCGTTTGTATATCGGCTTTTGACAATTGTGTTATTTTGTTATTGCCCTCAAAAATGTTCACAATTGCATTTTTGAGAACTTTTGTGTATGAGTTGAGGCAGAATGAGATGAAATTTGACAAAAAAGGACAAGTATATAATAGCGCCTGCTGTAGACATTTAAAGAAAAAGCTAACTGTCACTTGAAAGTTTGCATAAAAAAATAATGGCTTGAAAATAAATACTTTTTTACAAACTTGCAAGAAATTAAAGACCGCCTATCATCCTCTTTTATACTACTTAACAAAAGAAGCGAAACACAGTAAATTTTGAGAGCATTTTTGTATTCCGCAATTAAAAGTTTATATTTCAGTGCATTTATGTATTCAACGCTAAAAATACATTTGTTTGTTTCATTTCTAAATTAATTTCAAAACGGATACAATGAAATACATCGGCAAACGAATACCGAAGAAAAAACGAGGCAAGGGGAAATTCTAAAATCATAAACCCAAAATCACGGCAATTCACAGCAACACGAATTGAGAAAGTATGACAAAGACATAACAAACAAACAAAAATGAACAAGAACGACACAAAAATAAAGTACTAGCAGTGTGAACCCCTATAAAAACTGAGGTATCATCAGGTGCTCCGGAGGGGTAAGCATGATCTGCACCACGCGTGGCACCCGTCACACTGGCAGTTAAAAGTTAGGTTTTGTCACAGTCAGTGTTAGTAAGTCCGGTTACAAACTCTGGATCTACCCAAAGATATTTGTTCTCATTTGTGCAACAGAAACATTGTAATGGTCTGTCAAATCGTTGTGACGACCGTAGAACTTCTGTAGTGACAATTGCAACAGTGACAGGACTGATATTTTTGCCCGGCGATCGAGTTCACCATTTACTAATGGATAATGTTAAAAAGTGGAAAACAGTCTGTCATTTGATACCCCGTAAATCCCAAATAAATGTAAACAACGACTTGGCGTGGTCAGACCACCGTCGAATTGCTTTCTGTTCCCACAATTCATGGTTATGTGAAAGATGAACAACCTTAAGAGTAATGATCAATCTAAATCAAGCATGCTCATCAAATGATAAATCACATGGCAGCAGGTCCTGTTAGACGTCGAAACTTCGAGATTATAGGGTCTGTAAGTCTCTTCATTTGACACCGAGATCTCACGATAAAAGCTGAATTTGAAAACGTCTCCCTCCAAAAGATGACGTTTAAAATTATGACGTTTACATTTTTTGTTAATAACGTCATATGTTATGGTGAAAAATGCAATTTCCGGGTACAAAAATGTACCCGGAAGTTTCAAAATTCAACGAGACTTACAGACCCTATACAACACGTGTTTTACGATAACGTTATTGAAAATAGAAAAATAAATATTCTTATATTGGAACAATGGAAACCATGACGACTAGCCATATGAAAATCTCCAATAACATAATGAGCAACTTCACAAAAGTCTTTAAGCTGAAATTGACGTCACAATATGTTTTGTGCACAAAAACGTCAGTAAATCTGAAGTAATGGCTGTCGTTACCGTGTACACTATAGGTCCACTCAGATCATGAAAAGTCATATTAGAATCGAAATAATTCATGTTCGCCAGTGGTTTGTAGTCGATTTACATATGGGTGTCCATTATTTTCGTTTATTTTACCCCTCGCCCCGCTACGATACGTTTTGGGTAAAATATTAACGAAAATAATGGCCACCCATATGTAAATCTCCAACAAACCACCGGCGCCCATGAATTATTTCTTAAACATTTAATGGAGTAAGCCTGTTAAAAAATGTCACGATTTGGAAGAAGAAGGATGTGGACATATTCACCTTTTACGCCTGCAAACAGAAATTCCGAAAACGACCTTGACCTTGTTCGGAGATGATACATGAATTGCAAGACACATTTTTGGGCATAATGTTAATTCTTACGTGCAAAATATACATTTTATTTATACGTAATGGTTTTCTGTCTGAAAGAACAATATTATCTGTGTATCGTTTCTTTTGTTGAGAATGTGACGTTGAAATAGATATAGCTCTATGGAATTAATTGTACTTTTGTTTTATTCAAATTGTGTTTGAAGAAATTGAAATCATTGGACTGATCCGGAGAGGAATTTCTGTGTATGGGCATTTCGACAAAGTATGTCTCTTCCATGCAAATAACATCAAAAATTGCCTAAAAGCCATGGATAACGTGAAAGGTTTATATCCCTTATTTATAAATAGCTAAATACCAAAGTTACTGTGAATCAATATTGTTACTAGATCAATATTCGAATGGAACACGGAAAGTATTTAAGAATGATCCAGTCTCAGTCTTATCAAATCATATCCACAACGAGTCATTATAAATTTTGCAACTTAACAACCTACTTCTAATTTTTATCCTTATACAGTATATCGCCAAACTCGTTATAACGTCAAAATCTGTCTGGACAGATAGTGATGTGCATTATAACGAGGTTGTACCGTATCAGCAAACAGTAGACCTGTGATCTGATCCTTTGTAAATTCTAGGATGATAGCAGACCCAGAGCATGAGTGTAAGAAATTTACTTCGTCGTCATCTTACCTTGGAAAGTATCATTTATGGAAGAATGCCAGTTCCTGAGCATATGCATGTTTATATGTCTTTTGACGAAGAATAACATTTTGCTTCATTCACAAGTTAAATATTGGTGTAAATGCTGAAAATGTCTGTTGTCATTTCTGAAAGTGAAATTTCAGATCGATCTACGTGTATGACGGCAATAAAATTTTTGAGGGGACGAAAGTAACACTGGAGTACTACTTATGGTACATGTATCTGTTCTTGGTCTGCTTTTCTTAATTCTAGGAAGTTGACGTAATTCATCGATTTCTAACGAGAAGTTGAAATAAAATAATTGGTGATTCTTGAATCTTTTTATAAACGACTTTGTATTTTTGCATCCGTGTACAAATTAAATTTGAAATATTTTTCTTGTTGCTATCACTCATCAGACATTCTGTCAGAAACAGAAATATTATCTTGATGAGACTTTTTTGAGTAAAATTAGTTGATAGCCAGTTATATAAAGTGCACATATATTGTGAATCATAATCTAGTTAGGTAGCTCCAAAATAATTGAGTAACGGCTATTAACTGTTCATACAATCTCACAGTGTAAATTACAGTGCTCTGCTTTTACATGGGTGTATTGTTATCTTCATTTATTGAACTTTGTTGTGAAGTGTTTTCTTTACTGAATCATTAAATTGCCATAGCATGGTATTTTTCGACCGATTTTGTCAACAGGGTTACGATATAAAAAGATGGCAATATGCATAATTATAAACTAAATACTTATTTGAAGACTAACTGCCGCCAAACAAAATGCGCTTTTCAGGAGTAGCAAATACTATAGGCAAGACAAGGAAAAGTGCGCAGACAAGCTTCATTTTAAATTTTCAAATTAAGTAAATACAAAAGATATTGCTAATATGATCATTTCTCTTAAGCCTAGACTGCCATGGTGTAGGCGCTGGTTATTATAGATAGTTTGAGTCCCGCAGAGGGAACTACTAAAAATTAGCTAATACAAATTTGCAGGCCTCACAATGTTGGGCTTTTTATCAGACGTACACAGACAGGATTTTCAAATTGTCTATCCTTGATAAAAAAAATCACCACCAGATGCAGAAATTGTAAACCAGCCATTCTCCAATGATGTTGCAGCAATATCTATCTCTTTCTTATTTTAATGGATAATAGCTACTCGAATATCACATAGTGATAACTTTTTGATTGGCTTGTCCGTGTCTTCTTATAAAATTTTAGTTTCTTGATATTTGGGTTATTGGATGTGGTTTGTTCCCTTTGATTTATACACTTTTTTACCTTTTTGTGTTCATTTAGGGCTTGTTATATGGTGTGAGGTTCCTCACTGTGTTGAAGACCGTACGGTGATCCCTAGATGCTTTGTTTTGGGTCGTTTTAATCTGGATATGTGATGTTGTCCCTTGACATTTACCCCATCTCCTTTCTTTTTCATTTTTATGCTATCGTTTTACTGGCCTTTGTATCGGTATATCGACTTCCAAATGTTTTGATTGATCTGCAGTGAAGAGATATAAGATGTCGAAATGCACATTTGCAGAATTTAAATTAACAGAAACTTCGGTATTGTGATAACGTGACAAAAGCCTTCTGGAAGTTTTGAGTTTGATAGTTTCTTCCGCAGTGCGGCAGTCTTCTACCAATAGACTAGGCTCCTTATGCTAGCCGTAATATAAGCGGCGAGCACTCCTTGAACCATCTTTCAAAATTACGTAGTGTCATATTCTCTCCTTCCGATATTGCTGTCATGGAGTTAGGAGTCTACCTCTTTTGGGTTTTATTCGTATGTTTATTGTACTTCAGGAAAACGCGACAGATAAAGGGGAGATTTGGTTACCCATTAACCGGTTTAACGCTACCACTGGCTATTGCTAGTGCCAGAACCAAGTCCGGCTGTCCCGAGTCTCTATCGCTGTTTATGTTTGTGTTGTCTTATATTTGTTTTTCATGTGTTTTCCCTGGTAATTGAAACATGTGTAATTCGAGATATTGAATTAGAAAATAATAGTAAACGAGCTTCAGTGAATTATTATTTGTAATTAAAAAGCTCGAGTTGATAGCGAGTAATATACAAGTCTCACTCATTATGATACCTATAATTACATTCATGAGTGGTTCTTAAACAGCCTGATCTCGAATGTTAATCACTCATATAAATAAACTGAGAAATTATGCTTTTAATACTGGTAGTTCGAGCATGTTTGAGAGCAATTAAATGAATTGAAATGCTTCGTAAGAAAAGGGATGGTCAAGATGCCTGAGCACGAAGGCATTTTAAACATCCATTTTCTTACGAACCACTTTAATTCAAGTAAATCTTTAACTAATTTAAAGACAGCCGAATATGGAAAATACCGCTGATCATGAATTTGAAAAAAATACATACATATCTAAAAGTAAATGCTGACATCCCGTCATTGTAATGTAGTATCTTCTAATAATGTTTATTTATCAGTTTGTTTAGGTTACATATATCAATTAGTTGATAAATGAATGATGTATTTTTGTTCTACACACGAAAAAGTTTTGTTTAAAATTCATATTAATCTTATTTCACACATATGTTCACTTTTATTAATTATTTATACCAATTAGATTGTATTTTAGAAACTTTAAATATATTTCCTCACATCTTTTCGTTAACTTGAAATCGTAGTCGCGACGTTTTATGAAATTCTTTTGATCGCCTTGATTTTACAGCAAGGTAGCGCTGGACCGGAAAAGTTCAGCATACAACATATGAATGAATATGCATAAAAATTATTGAGGTAAGAGTAATTAATTCGAGGTTAATAATTCGGGATAAGTATACTATCTATTAAAGTGCTTCAAAATCGAGAGATAAAAGAAAAATCAAAAAAGATATTGAATGGTCCAAGAAATTTAGAAGAATTAAAGTTTCTTGAACAACAAAGGAAATGCTCATAACAGGTCTTTAAATTTCAATATTTTCTTTTAATACATCTCAGTTTCCTTCAAACAGAATGATACTACCAGTACTGATATGAGGCCTAGAACAACACTTATCGAAATGCACTCAATATCTAATTTGCATAAGTACACAGGGTAAACGGATCCAAACTTTACCGAACAAAAAAGTTTCCTTTCGTGAAATATTTAGTGGTGTAAATAAAAAGCGTCCATTTTAGGTCATAGATTTAATTTTACATTTCAGTAGTGAAACGTGTCACCCTAGGGCATGCTTGTTTCCATAGAGCTAATGTTAAAATCTCTAAATTTTCCCCGATTATTTAAATGACCCGATAAACCACGCCAATTTTCCTTATATGGTCATCTATAGACCCTACTTCCAAGAGTCACGATTGTAGAGCAACGTAAACGCAGTGNACCATCTTTCAAAATTACGTAGTGTCATATTCTCTCCTTCCGATATTGTTGTCATGGAGTTAGGAGTCTACCTCTTTTGGGTTTTATTCGTATGTTTATTGTACTTCAGGAAAACGCGACAGATAAAGGGGAGATTTGGTTACCCATTAACCGGATTAACGCTACCACTGGCTATTGCTAGTGCAAGAACCAAGTCCGGCTGTCCCGAGTCTCTATCGCTGTTTACGTTTGTGCTGTCTTATTTTTGTTTTCCATGTGTTTTCCCTGATTATGTAAATGACCCGATAAACCACGCCAATTTTCCTTATATGGTCATCTATAGACCCTACTTCCAAGAGTCACGATTGTAGAGCAACGTAAACGCAGTGAAGCGGTGTGAGAGTGGTGGGACGCTTGGGGTGGGGCAACCAAGGTTCACTATTCTAACCCATCTAACCCAAGCCTCTTATTGTTAATCTTGTTTTATGCCTCGTCGTTTATTTTCACATCACGATTATAGCTATCTCCTTTTGTTTTGTGCTCACATAACCCCAAATATTGTGTCTTTTCATTTTTATCCATTTTTTATTGTTTTATCATTGATTTTTTGGTGCATTTCCTTCATTGTTTCCTGTATCTATGTTTTTTGCTTTCATAAGGCAATAATAAGAAAAAAATCAATTACAGATATATACATATTTTATTTCCCCGTCATGAAACAGTCATGGGTTAGGGCTTGGGGGGCTGGGAGGTTCCTACAAAACTTTTTAGGGAGTATGAGTGTCAGATTTCAAATGCATTTAATATCCTTGGGTTTTATCCATTTAAACAGTGTATTTTTTATTTTTTTTTCTTTGCACACGTATCGTATTTTCTTGGTTATAGGTAACTTTAAAATGAATAAAATAGATAATGAATAAAATTTCATCAACTTCCAATTATATTTTCAAATATTTCAAGGCATATAAACAGCTAATGGATATTGAAGGAAAGCTCTTGAAAGGACCGTTTCCCGCCAAAATTTTAACGTCGTATATCTAACAAATTCTGACATAGATTTACAAAATTTTTTGTTCATGTTGTTCTATAAGCAAAGCTCTTCAAAACAATTAGAATCAAAATGCTGGCCATTTGCAAATCTGACAATCATACTCCCTTAAAAACTATGAAAAAAATTGAAAAATAAAATAAAAATAAAGCTCTTTTCTTTTGTCTCTCCTCCTCTCCCTTTAAGGCCCAAATCCTCCCATCCTCTCAAATTCCCGAGATGAGCACGCGAGCAGCACGAGCAGTCAACGAGCACGCGAGCAGCACGAGCAGGGAAACGAGCACGCGACAAGGAGTGAAAAGGGGTCATTTTGCTGAACTCTAGTATATATTCCAAAGGGGCGCTCTGCGTTTCTCCAGTTTTGTGACTGGCTACCCTACGGATAGGCCATATTACCCCACCCCCTTTTCTTCTTTTCTTTTATTTACATCGAGTCGTCGCTGTCTTCGATTGGTGGTGGTTCGAATCTGTCCAATGCGTCATATAACAGATATTATCTCTTCTTCACTGCATATTGCCAAGATTCCCTGGTGTCTTAGTCTTCTTTATCTCTTAAACGTTTGGCCGTATCTCTGACCTTTTTGTGAATGGGATCTTCGTTGAAACCCTGCATCCAGAACACCGTCTCCAGGTATTGTTTTCTCATATGATCTCTAAAAGGTTCACTCATCTCTTCATATGCGTCTAAACGAGCTTTTTCCGAGTCGGGTCCTTCTTCCATTAACTCTTCTACTTTCTGGGTATATTCTGGCTCAAGTTTGTTAAATGTTTGATTCACAATCAGGTTCCATGGAGACTTTTGGTCATTTTCATCGTCATTGCTTCCGTTTTTAGACTTTTCTGACGTATTAGACTCGTTACTTCCTTCGTTGCTAAATGCAGATTCGTTAGAGTCTGATACATTAGACACTGTCTCCGATTCAATTGGAGAGGTATCTTCAATGTCGTGCGTCTGATTCTTGTGGCGAACGAGATTGAAGTGAAGATTGGTCCTGTATTCACAAATGTCGCATTGATACATTATCGACGTCTTCTTCTCTCTAGAGTCGAAGTACGAATGACGATATTTTACAGAACAAAGCTTTAAATACGGTCAGATTGGGCTTGTCACTGCTCGCGTGCTCATTTCTCTGCTCGTATGCTCATTTCGCTGCTCGCATGCTCGTTTTCACTACTTGTGCTGCTCGCGTGCTCATCTCGGCAAAAGTGGCGCTGCTGCTGCTGAAGCCTCTGTGCGGTAGTAATTTCGCTGTTTAAGGGTATATACACCTGACAATCTCGCTGCTCATGTGCTCGTTTTACTGCTCTCGTGCTCATGTTGGGAATATTGCTGCTGCTACTGCAGCCCATGTGCGGTGAGAAATGCTATAACTTAGCAGTTTAAATGTATGCTCACGCTGCCCGTCTTCACTGCTCGTGGGCTCATTTCGTTGCTCGTGCTGCTCACGTGCTCGTCTCGGGAATTCAACGGTAAGAGGTTGTGGTGACAAGTGTCTTTTATCTTGTGGAGGGAAAAGCTATAAATTATCCGTTTAAAAGTATGCTCACGCTGCGCGTTTTCACTGCTTGTGTTCGATTCGCTGCTCGTGTTGCTCGCGTGCTCTTCTGGGGAATTTGAGAGGACGGGAGGATTTGGGCCTTAAAGGGAGAGGAGGACAGAAAAAAGACAAGAGCTTTTATTTTTATTTTATTTTTTATTTTTATTATTTTTTTTCATATTTATAAAAAGCTTTTAGTAACCTCCCAGCCCCAATTCCCTATTCCATGACTGCTTCTTGACGGGGAAAATAACACACAGAACGGAATAAAACAACAAATGGATAACAATGAAAAGACACAATACTTGGGGTAATGTTAGGACAAGACAAGACATAGACCCACAGAGAGTACAAAACAAAAGGAGATAGCTATAATCGTGATAGGAAAATAAACGACGAGGCATAAAACAAGATAAACAATGAGAGGTGTGGGTTAGAAAGGTAAACCTTGGTTGCTCACTCGAAGCGTCCCTCCACGCTCACACCGTTTTACTGCGTTTACTATGCTCTACATTCGTGACGCTTGAAAGTAGGGTTTATAGATGACCATATAAGGAAAATGGGCGTGGTTTATCAGCTCATTTGCATAATGGGGATAATTTAGAGATTTTAACATAAGCTCTATGGAAGGAAAAATGCCCTAGGATGGGACGTTTCAAGACTAATTTCTGAGCTGAACTTGAGTTCGACTACTCATTAGCATTACGTACATGTATGTCAATAAAATCTGAATATTGCATTAAACATGTGAAAACCCGTCTCAAAAAAGAAAACATTGGAAAAAGGGATATGCAAAAATGTCATTTTTTTTCGGTTTTCTGCAACGAAAGCGAACAAAATATTTTTTATTACCAGAACTGGTTATGTAATGGTGAGAATTAAGTGGTTTTTGCCTTTAATTGAAAAAAAAATGAAATCGCCTATGGGAACATATCAATTTTCGGACCATACAAATGTAATTTGAAATGGCTATCTGACAAAATGGATAATTTTTATGATTGTTATGATTGAGCTAAAGCAAATGTCGGTATTTTTTATCTGCAATCCGAATTTTTCAGCAATTTAGCACTTTTATCCAAATTTGTTGAAAATGTGTTGTTAAACCTTTTTACAGTAAAATCACAGTAACTTCGGTATTTAGTTATTTACTAAATATATTGGTATTACCTTATGTGTTTTATATAGTTAAATGCAGAACTTAAATTACTTAAATACACGCTCATACAACCACTGTCATCCAGTGCCCGACAAAAGCACTAATATAGTGCACAAGTACAACATATAGGCAAACACAAGGCGCTCGTCACATTGACTGTAAGAAAATTTGGCGTTATAAAGTAGTAAGATGAAGAAATAACTAAATACCGAAGTTACTGTGAATTTATTTTCTGCATTTGCGCATTTCGACAACTTATGTCTCTTCAGTGCAGATAAAATCTAAACGTTTGGAAGGCCATAAACTCAAAGATGTTTAAAACTGATAGAGTATTTACAGGTGATCAGAATAAAATTTGGAAATTTCAAAACAAATAATAATAATAAAATGCCAAAATTTGAAAGTTTGATCATGTATCCATGTTAAATATTTTCTAAAGAACAAGTACACCAAAGCAATTATATAGAAATAGAAAAAAAGAAGGGAAACAGGGAATGTGTCAAAGTGACAACGAACCAAAGGTGTGTAATAACAACTCAAAGTCACCATAAGATCTTCAATGAACGGTGAGGAAACCCAACGGCAGGTTGGGGTCGGCCCCTATATAAAGATTAATCAAATCCAGCGAAACAAACACCATCCTAGACTCCTATAAAATAAACTAAGTAGAAAACAGACAAGATACACAAGGTCTGAATAAATTTATTGACTTAGTACGTGAGACAGCCACAATAAACGGAAATAAAAAAAGACGACGTTAAGAACTAAGGCACTCATAGTGTGAACTCCCATGATAACAGGGAGTGACATCAGGTCTCTGAAAGGGTAAGCATGTCCTGCTCTACTAGTGGCACTCGTAACACTATCAGAGAGTCAATCCAGGGTAGAGTCTAAAACGGGTATGTCAAATCCGTGAAGGCGTGAAAGACAAAATCTAGTCTTACATAAACAATGAAAAATCTTAGATTAAATGCACATTAGATAAAGTCCCTATAAACACATGGTCAAACGAAGCAATTTGAACAAAACTTTTAACTAGTGTTCTTCATCTTAAAATCAACAATAAGCTTTGCCAATACCTCATAGAAAGTTTAAAACGAACCGTATCAGCGGTTTGAGTTGAATTCATTGCTTATTGTCGAACAATGTTACATCCACGTCTTATCTAGGTAAAGATACGAGATCGTCAACATTCATAAAATCATCTGGCAAAGCATTCTTGCAATCATTGTCATTCGTTGCCCGATAAAAAAAATCAGCGATTTCAAAAACCACGAAAAACCCACTGTTTTCGAAAATAGAGTTTATGTTGAAATTTTCAAGTGAATATTTTACGAAAGGATATGGAGTAAATGAACATGAGACCATAACACATATGTTAACTCCAACTGCAATAATTTTAATGAGCTGTATGGCCATTTCGGAATGCCATTGTTACTAAACATCTGAATGGCAATGTTTGTGGCCAGTCATTTGTCAATCAATAACTTCGGTATTTTTATGTTCAATAGAGTGTTAAGGCACAATAGAACTATAATAACTACTAGGCGTTATAGCTCGAAATGTTAATTTTATTGCTGTGAGACGAGTTGTGAAGAGCATTCATCATCCCAGACTAGCAACAGCCGCCATTGCCCTGAAAGAAGAATTGCTTGTGATGAACTTATAACATAAGAAAATACATAATATGAACACAGCGTAGTAAAAAAACCATGCAAAGAATGTAACACAGTTTTATTCCATTTTATTGATTGATTGATTTTTTGGGGGGAGAGGGGGTGGTTTATGATAAATCAATATGCACTTTAATTGTAAAAATTGCAGTGGTGGGCACATGAAGTAGTCACCATATTCACAGTTTGCTTACCTGACTGCTTTGATAACATTCGTTTGAAAATTCTTTGACTTGAAGTATAGATTGTATTACAACAAAAGGAGAAAATTAGTCATTTTTGTCTTTCAATTCAAATAAGGCGGAAAAAAGTAAAACAATATACACGTATATTTGTACTGATCGTAAAGAGGACCTATTTTCGCTGTATTCATTCAAGATATTTAAATGAAAAGTAAGTTATGTTGATTTTTAGTATCATCAGGTGTTGTTGGGCTACTAATACATGTACATGTATACACTTTTAAAGTATAAGGGATCGAATAGAAACATTTGTAAAATTTTAAATGACGTTTAAAAATGTCTTATAAGTTAGCCAGGATGAATGAAGACTTTGAAATGAAATGTAGAGAAAGTACATTAAAATCTTCAATTCTAACAGAAATCCTAAGAATACAGTTTCTTTGGACCGCCTAAAATCTTCTGAATGACTGACACTCGTTAAATTATATATTTAAGACTCGTCCTAAAGCAATTGCTATTTTTGTTGGTGGATTTGGTTGTTTGATGGTCATGTTTTCTTGCTTTTCATTGCTATTGAACTACAGAAATCGTACTATTGTTATATTGTATGAAAAAGCTTTTTTCACTATTAAGTAGTGTTTTTATGTATTTTTCTTGTTTTGCGTTTTTATCAGATCTATCCGAGATTAGAAATGATTCAGAATAACACTGTTGGTGAAATAATTCAGTTAAAACACAGTAAATGGTTTGTAAAAACGTTTATGTTTAAACTGCCTCACCAGACACAAAATCAAATGAAAGATATAAGATCACGACAGAAAGCGGGTAAAATAATTATTGCATGATTTAAAAAAAAGTCAATGGATGCTTAAAAGGCAATATACGTACAACTCGCAGTCGATGCCACATGTTGCGTCTAAAAATGCATTTCCACTCAGGAGTTTATGACACTCAGTCATGCATCCCTCCTTGGTTGTTGCAGCAGTAATAACTTGCTTCAGCTGATCGACAATACTTCCTGAAACAATAACAGCTATTTTAATGATTTAAGGGAGTACGAGTGTGAGAAGTTTTGTAATTAGAATTAAAATTCTGACCTTTTGTTTTGAAGAACTTTGCTAATAGATTAACATGAGCAAACAATTTTTTAAACCCATGCAAGAATTTTTTTAGATATTTAGATATAAGACGTCAATATTTTGGCGGGAAACAAATCTCCTAGAGTTTTCCTTCATTTTCCATTACCTGTTTATATGCCTTAAAATATATGAAAATATAATTGGAAGTTGATAAAATTTTGCACATTGTCTATTTTATGCATGTTAAAGTGACCTTTAACCAAAAAATATAATCCATGTAAAAACAAATTAACCTGTTTGAGTGGATAAAACCAGAGGATATCGAATGCTTCTAAAATCTGATGCTCGTACTCCCTGAATATAATTTTTATATTGTGTATCATTCTATTCGTTTTACACATTTGGAATTTTTTGCAATCAACATTCAATGCACAAAACTAACAAATGTTGGGGATTTTGTTTTCTTCATTCGGATATAAGATTGGTTGAGATGACATTTGACTAAATTATTTCAAATTTCAAATTCAAATGTAGTGTTGCGTGTCACGCAAATTGTAATGGTCAAATTCCTCAGTGATAAGATGTTCTCGATAATGTCACATCATAAAACTCTAACTCGGTTGGTCTTTCACTTTAGACGCATATAATTTATTTTTCAAGACCTGTATAAGCACATTTACATGCTTATCCTGAGGATTAGATCAGATTTCAAAGATTGTCGCTGTTTTTAGAGTCTTATTGAAAAAAAAATGTTGAAAATATTTCCTCACAAATCGCACAAATAGTAAACAAAATAGAATTTGAAATGCATTAAATTAAATTTGCATTAAAATTTAGTTCAAATCACATAAAAATACATTTTGTGTCTCCCATATATATGCAAAAAAAAATGGCAAAAATCTTTAAAAAGATATTTTTATTGTTTATATGGAGAGGAATTTCTTTCATGTAAATGTACTCATATTCATACATACTTTCTGTATACTTTATATCTGTAGTTCAAACTCTATACGTTATTGTGGGTATGTTAATCTTTAAATATCTTACTTTATAAATGAAAAATAGTAGATAACAGGGAAAATCTACTATGGATGAAAATAACAATAACATGCAACAATCTGCCAGGGAACTACACAGGAAAAAAACTCAAACAAACAAGACAAAGGACAAACGTAAACAACGATAGGAACTCAGGATAGCCGGACTTTGTACCGGCACAAGTAAAAGCCAGCGCTAGCGTTTAACCAGTTTATGGTAGCCTTTAGCTGCCCCGTTTCCCAATAGCATATAAACATATACGAATAAAACTAAATACAGATAGACTACTAACTCCATGACAACAATCTTGAATGCAGAGAAAATGACAATACGTAATTTTGAAAGATTTGCCGCTAAACTGTCGGCTAGCTCAAGGAGCCAATTCTGCTAGAAAAACATAGTCGAACTACGGAAGAAAAATCAGACTAAAAACTTTCCGAGGGGTATCATCAACTTTTTTTCTTTTAAACTCAGTTTGAATTAGAAATACTTGAAATATCAGTCCTTGTAAAACAATATGATAAGACAAGATTTTACGTCATACATAGATAACATTTTAAATCAAGAAATCCAGATATTGAGCGACAAAACTCTGAGGGTCGGGTCTATATAGCTTGTTTGAAAAGTTCAAAAACTTAGGATGAGTTCAGTGAGAATGTTCTATGTGTAGAAGCAATGTTCCAACATATTTAGATAAAGAATGATAGAAAATGAAATCATCCGTTTTTGTCCAGAGCTTTCAATGAAATATATTACTGACTAATATTTTGTAAATTTGAACTTCTCCGATACCTTGATTCTCAATAGTCTGGTGTTTGATAAACATTTTGTAACCGTGTCTAATCAAATGTGCACATTACAAAATTTATCTCTACATTGCTGAGGAACCAAAAATTATAAATTTAAATTAATCTATAACACCCTGTATATGTTTAATTTCAATAAACGAATAATAAACAAATCACGATTTCTAGATGTCGATGTTTTAACACTTTACAAAATCACAGAACGTCTGGAGGAACATGAACTTAAAGTAAATTTTTGGCATACTGCATTTACACATGATGTAGACATGTACATGTAATGTAGTAGTTTAATGGATGACAGTTACATTTGTATACATTATCAGTTCAATTACATTCATACCCAATTGCATATTTCATAAGAAACTGTAACTAAATTGAAATGTGTTTTTTTCCTCTACAAACTTTTGAAATTTTTTTTTATCATTATATTAAGATCAATTGAACATCTAACTGTTATAAATCTTCCAATGAGTAATTGTAATTGTAAACTTTAACTAAACAATGTAATTATTTTTACGTCATTATGACGATTCTTTACACTTGCAGAAAACAAACAAATCAATATAACAATGTCATGTTAAATCAAGCCCATGGTTCCAGCAGATACCAAAACCCATTAATGCATCGGTGTCGCAAGAGAAATGTAATAAAGCCACCTCTTTATTATAAATGATAGATCTAAATCAATTGAAATAAAATTAAGAACTAAGGAATTTGAAATTATCACATTTTTTATTTGAATTTTCAGAGAGCTGACCGTTTTCCTTAACGAAAAAATTCCAACTTTTTCTTTTGCACAAAAAAGAGAATTACTTTTTTTTAAACAATCAATGAGAATAAATTTGCAACTCTTTAAAAACTGTTTCCATACATAGTATAAGTGTGAATAGTGAAACTTATCAACTCGCTTACAAGTCAGATTGTTTTTCAGAAAAAAACGTTAACAAATCGGTTAATATATATATATATATTTATATACAAAAACTCTAAAACATTTCCCGAATATTTCGGCCTCACGGCCTTCCTCAGCGGTAGTTTATTGCATACTAGAAAACGATGGTTACAGTTATAGGTGACAATAGCCAACGTCATTAAGGACATGGAAAGGAAAGAGTCAACTGCGTTATGAAAGACTAAATCATACATTGTCAAATGATCAAATTAAATATTCGGAAAATGTTTTAAAGTTTTTGTGTAAATACTGATAGAGACTTTGTTTATATATAAATATCGGTAGCTACTCGAAATATGAAAAGAAATTAAGAAATTAGTTAGCATATCGCTAACAAATAAATACTGTGGAAGTACTTTTATTCGTGGACACCAATTTTCATGGTTTTCATAAAAAGCACTTTTTCGTGGGTACTTAAATTCGTGGTTTCGAGTTCTGTGCATTACAACTCTAGATGAAAATACATTTCGTTGGGAACTTAATTTCGTGGTTGAGGCGAACCACGAAATCCACGAAAATTGGAACCCCACGAACAATTGTACTTTCACAGTAATGAGCGGAGGTATGGAGTAAATGTACATGAGACAAAGTCTATATAAATATATGGTAAACCTAAGCAACGGATTTATGCTTTCATTGATTGTTTGTTATCTCAAAGTTACCAAGAGGCTAACAACTCAGTATCTTTAAAGAAATCAGCTAACAACTCGCAAATAACATGTTTTTTTCTAAAGAAAGAAATTTTTATTGGTGTTTTAATGGATCTGTATCATATTGTGCTAGCAAACACTAAATTCAGGGGGTAAACATTGCTTCATATCGATGTAATAGTTGTTGTTTGGGTAATTATCGAACTTGTCTACTTACATCAAATGACAACCTATTATTTGTGTTTGGTATTTTCATTTTTTTTTTCGTTATGCATTATTTTGTGAAAGACACAGCAATTTCAAGAATTGTTAATTTAAAACTAATTTAAAGACTTACCGCTGCCAAAAAGAATTCGTTTCTCAGGGGCTGCAAATACTATAGGCAGGACAAGGAAAAGTGCGAAGGCAAGTTTCATGATTTCTCTGAAAAATGAATAATACACATCAATGACTTCAAATTATGTCTTACAAAAGTATAAATTATAAGAACATTAACTTTTGAAAATAAATATTTATCAAACACGTAGTCTATTCATACTATGACCGGACATTTGGATACTCTGAATAGTCATTTAAAGGAAAAATAAATTGCAACGATAAATATCAAAAACCATTTTTTTTTCTTTTGTATTTTAGTCTTAATTGAATGAAGTACAATAAAAATCTTACTATTGATTTTATTAATCTACCATCTTTAAATGAACTCCATCGAGACGTCTTTTTAGACGGAAAAGAAAAAGCCAAGTCCACATTTTTTGTGTTTATTACTTCTCTTTATTATCATTTCTATGGTTTACACTAATCTCTGATTTGTTTTATTAAGTCTCCCAAACGAAGTTTGGGGAGACTTATTGTTTTTACTCAATTATTATTATTAAGTCTCCCAAACGAAGTTTGGGAGACTTATTGTTTATTAAGTCTCCCAAACGAAGTTTGGAGAAACTTATTGTTTTTGCTGTGTTTCTTCTTCTTATTATTATTATTATTAAGTCTCCCAAATGAAGTTTGGGAGACTTATTGTTTTTGTTGCGTTTCTTATTAAGTCTCCCAAACGAATTTTGGGGAGACTTATTGTTTTTACTCAATTCTTATTTTTATTTTTCTTGTTCTTCTTGTCTTTCCGCCTCAAAATTTGTCCGACCATTTTCTCGGAAACTAATGGTCAGATCTTCACCAAACTTCACAGGAAGATGGATCCCTATCTCGAAAGGTGCAAACATGTCTTGAAATTTTCAAAATGGCACCGGTTTCCATGGAAACGGCAAAAAAGGCGGAAAAATGAAAGTGCTCAGAATTGGATGAAAATTCACAGGAACGTTACTAAGGACATAGGGAATTGGTTCCTGGTCTCCAAGACTTCAACTTGGCACCGGTTGCCATGGAAATTGCAAAAAAGGCGGGAAAATAAAAGTGCTCCGAATTGGATGAAACTTTACAGAAAGGTTGCTTTGGACATGGGGAATAGGGTTCCAGTCTCCAAGACTACAACTTGGCACCGGTTGTCATGGAAATTGCAAAAAAAGGCGGGAAAATGAAAGTGCTCCGAATTGGATGAAACTTTACAGAAAGAAAGGTTGCTTAGGACATGGGAAATAGGATTCCGGTCTCCAAGACTTCAACATGGAACCGGTTGTCATAGAAACAGAAAAAAGGCGGGAAAAATGAAAGTGTTCAGAATTGCATGAAAATCAACAGACAGGTTGGCTATGTTTTTAGCCTGGATTTCTGATTTGGGAGTTATAAATTTTTATTATTATTAAGTCTCCCAAACGAAGTCATCAAAAATTTTTCAAAAGGGGGTCCATAAAGGGTACTTTAGGGGGCGTCAAAAAGGGATGGGGTCGTCCTATAGTAACTCTATGGGAAAATGAAATTTTGAATGTTTTCACTGTATCTCAAAAACTATTATACCTAGCTCCGTCAAAATTCATTGGAAGGTTGTGTGTGATGTAAGACAAAGATTTACAGTATTGGGCATTTAAAAAAAATATGGTTGCCATGGAAACCATACCAAAAAATTGAATTTTGAGAAAATCGTATTTACTGTTGATAATTGTATTTTTATTACAGCTATATGTATTACTTAGATAAAAAGGGGAACCCCTGCTCAATTTCTTTTTTGAAACAGGGTATCAAATGGGTTTTAACGAATACTCGAGCATTTGGTTGCCATGGAAACCAAGCCAGAAAGCCATAATTTTGAGAAAAACATGTTTTTTGTTCTATGTTATGTTTTGATTTTATCTATATGTATAAAGTAAATTATAAGGGGAACTCCTACACAATTGTATTTTTATTACAGTTATATGTATTACTTAGATAATAAGGGGAACCCCTGCCCAAGTTTTTTTTGAAACAGGGTATCAAATGGGTTTTATGGATAATCGAGCATTTAGTTGCCATGGAAACCAAGCCAGAGGGCTATAATTTTGAGAAAAGCCTATTTTTTTGCTGTGTGTTTTGATTTGATTTCAACTATATGTATCAAGTAAATTATTGGGGGAACCCCTGCTCAAATTTTTTTTGAAAGGGGTTTTATAATGACTAGGAATCCGATATGGGAGTTCGTTTTGGAGACTTTTGTGTTTCGCTTGCGAACACAGTTATAACTTGTTATTATTAAGTCTCACAAACAAAGTTTTGGGAGACTTATTGTTTTACTGCCGTTTCTTATTATTATTATTATTATTATTATTATTATTATGTCGCCCCAGACGTAGTCGGGACGACATATTGTTTTTCCTCCGTTTCTTATTATGTCGCCCCAGACGTAGTCGGGACGACATATTGTTATTGGTCCGTTTCTTTGTTATTATTGTTACGCTTTCTTTCTTTCGTCCACCTCTTTTTGTCCGGCTTATATCTCAATGATGCCTGGACAGATATCATTCATATTTGGTACTAAGTTGGATCACTATCTGGAGGGGTGCATGGGAGGAAAAATTTTTTCAAAGCAGCCGCCATTTTCAAGATGGCTACCGAAATAGAAAAATTCGAAATTCGTCCAATTTTAACAAAAATTGTAATTTTCTCAATTATGCTCTGACAGAATTCATCCATACTTAGTACAAAGTTGGATCACTATCTGGAGGTGGGTATGCAAGGAAAATTTTTTTCAACATGGCCGCCTTTTCCAAGATGGCCGCCGAAATACGTAAAAAATTCAACTTTGTCCGATTTAAGCGAAATTTGATTTCTAGGTAGATTTTGATGCTGCGAACAAGCTGGAATCATCGAATTGGCTGTCAGGGGCGACATCAGCTATTGCTTGCAATTGCAAATCTAGTTTTTATTCTTATTATTATAATTATTATTCTTTATTATTTCAGCCAAAGTTTGTCCAGTCAATTACTCAGCGATACAAGATCAGAAGTTCATGAAACCTGACATAAGGTTAGATCACCATAAGAAGATGTGCGTTTTAATATTTTTTTTTTCAAAATGGCCGCCATTTCCAAGATGGCCGCCTAAATACGTCAAAATTTCAACGTTGTCGGATTTCAACGAAAATTGATTTCTAGGTAGATTTTGACACTGCAAACAGGATGGAATCATCGAATTGGCTGCCAGGGGCGACATCAGCTATTGCTTGCAATTGCAAATCTAGTTATGTCGCCCCAGACGTAGTCGGGACGACATATTGTTATTCCTCCGTTTCTTATTATTATTATTATTATTATGTCGCCCCAGACGTAGTCGGGACGACATATTGTTTTTCCTCCGTTTCTTATTTTTATTCTTATTATTATAATTATTATTCTTTATTATTTCAGCCAAAGTTTGTCCAGTCAATTACTCAGCGATACAAGATCAGAAGTTCATGAAACTTGACATAAAGTTGGATCACCATATGAAGTTGTGCGTTTTAATATTTTTTTTTTCAAAATGGCCGCCATTTCCAAGATGGCCGCCAAAATACGTCAAAATTTCAACTTTGTCAGATTTCAACGAAAATTGATTTCTAGGTAGATTTTGACGCTGCGAACAAGATGGAATCATCGAATTGACTGCCAGGGGCGACATCAGCTATTGCTCACAATTGCAAATCTAGTTATTATTATTATTCTTCCGACTTCTTCTCCACTGAACTTGTCCGGAAGTTTTCTCGGAGAATATTGGTCTGATCTTCTTCATGAAACTTCACAGGATGATGGATACCCATCCCGGGNTATTCTTATTATTATTCTTCCTCTCTTTCTTCCGTCTGTGAACTTGTCCCACCAAATTCTCGGAGACCCTTGGTCCAATCTTAACCAAACTTCACATGATGATGGAACCTCATCCCAAGATGTGCATTCCAGTCTTGGGCCAAAAATTTTCAAAATGGCCGCCGTTGCCATGGAAACTGAAAAAAGGTGGGAAAATTCAAAGTGCTCCAAATTACATGAAATTTTATAGGAAGGTTGAGTAGGAAGTGTAGAACATATTTTAAGGTTGAAAATTTTCAAAATGGCCGCCGTTGCCATGGAAACTGAAAAAAGGCGGGAAAATTAAAAGTGCTCCAAATCTCATAAAATTTGACAGGAAGGTTGTGTATGAAGTGTTGAACATATTTTTAGATTGAAATTTGTTAGCATGGCGATCCATTGGAGGTTTGGGCGACTTTTTTGTTTCGCTTTGCGAACACAGTTATCACTGGTTATTATTCCGCTTTCTTTCTTTATTCTCGTCCGGAAGAACTTGTCCGAACCAGATCTCAGAGACTATTTGACCTAAAAATTTAAAACTTTGTAGGATGTTGGCCAAATATATCTAGTTGTGCCTAAAACAAAAATTTTTGCAAAGGGGGTCTACTAAGGGTACATTTGGGGGCTCAAAAAGGGGTGGGGTCTGCAATGTTAACCCTATGGGAAAATGAAATTTTTGATATTTTTCACCTTATTTCTCACTACATCTCAAAAACTTTAAATACTAGCTTCATGAAACTCATAAGTAAAGGTGTTTGTAAAGTAAGAAAGGGTTCTACACTATTTGAACTTTCATATAATATGGGTTTCCATGGAAACCAAACAAAAAAAAAATGGAAATTTTGAGAATATTGTAGTTTATGCTTAAGATTATATTTTGATTACAGCAATACATATCAAATATGGTATAAGGGGAACCCCTGCCCAATTTTTTTGGGGGGGAGGAGGTCTGAAATTGGGTTTAATGGACCAAAAAGCATTTGGTTGCCATGGAAACAAAGCCAAAAACTTTTTTTTTTAAAAATCAGGTTTTCTGATAAAAAAGAAGTATTTTGAGAAATATGTATTACATAGCTTATAAGGGGAACTCCTGCCCAATGTTTTTTGGAAAGGGTCAGAAATTGGGTGTAATGGACAAAAGAGCACTTGTTTGTCATGGAAACAAAACCATAAATGTGTTTTTTGTAGAAAAATTGAGTTTTCTGATAAAAAATAGGAATTTTGAGAAATATGTATTACATAGGTTATAAGGGGAACCCCTGCCCAAATTTTTTTTCTTGAGGGAATGCCTTGAAATCCGAAATGGGAGTTCGTTTGGGAGACTTTTGTGTTTCGCTTGCGAACACAGTTATTACTTGTTATTATTATTCCGCTTTCTTTCTTTATTCTCGTCCGGATGAACTTGTCCGAACAAGATCTCAGAGACCATTAGACATAGAACTTTGATACTTTGTAGGCTGTTGGCCCCATATATCCAGTTGTGCCTAAAACAAAAATTTTTGAAAAGGGGGTTTATTAAGGGTACATATTGGGGGCTCAAAAAGGGGTGGGGTCTGCAATGTAAACCCTATGGGAAAATGAAATTTAGGATATTTTTCACCCTATTTCTCACTGCATCTCAAAAAGTTTTAATACTAGCTTCATGAAACTCCATAGGAAAGGTGTTTTTGATGTAAGAAAGGGTTCTACAGCATTGGAACTTTCAAAATAATTTCGGTTGTCATGGAAACCAAACAAAAAATGGAATTTTTTTTAGAAAATAATAGTTTATGCTTATGATTATATTATGATCACAGCAATACATATCACATATGTTATAAGGGGAACCCCTGCCCAAATTTTCTTTGGAAAGACGTCTGAAATAGGGTGTAATGGACAAAAGAGCATTTGGTTGCCATGGAAACAAAAGCTGAAACTTATTTTAGTTTTTGAAAAATCAGGTTTTCTGATAAAAAGAAGGAATTTTGAGAAATATGTATTACATATCTTATAAGGGAACCCCTGCCCAAATTTTTTTTGGAAAGGGTCAGAAAATGGGTGAAATGGACAAAAGAGGACTTTGTTGCCATGGAAACAAAACCAGAAACGTATTTTTTTGTTGAAAAATTGAGTTTTCTGATAAAAAAAGGAAATTTTGAGAAATATGTATTCAATAGGTTATAAGGGGAAGCCCTGCCCAAATTTTCTTTTGAAAGAGGTCTGAAATTGGGTTTAATTGACAAAAGAGCTATTTGTTGTAATGGAAACAAAACAAGAAACTAATTTTCTGGAAAAATCAGGTTTTTTGATAAAAAAGATGGAATTTTGAGAAATATGTATCACATAGCTTATAAGGGAAACCCTTGCCCAATTTTTTTTTTTTTTTTTTTTTTTTGGAAAGGGTCTGAAATAAGGTGTAATGAACAAAAGAGCATACGTTGTAAGGAAGCAAAACCATAAACATATTTTTTGTAGAAAAATTGAGTTTTCTGATTAAAAAGAGGAATTTTGAGAAATATGTATTACATAGGTT
>MJUU01003733.1:150469-185511 GCA_002080025.1 Modiolus philippinarum | reverse complement strand
CACCAACTTCATGCTTCACTGATCATGGAGAAAGGGGGTGGTTTGAGGTTTATCCATAGGATTAAGTTTCTTTTCTGTGAAGGATGTAAGCTATTATCATTAAACACCCATTAAAATAAATACTCATTGGGTATAATTAAACAGAAGTCATCAAAAAATATATATCCATGCAATCAACTTTATGCCTGATCACGAAATACGGCATTGTTCGAAATAGTTGTGAGGCGGGGCATTGTGTCCGTTAGACACATATTCTTGTTACTAATGTTTCCTGTGTCTGATGTATTTTGTCTAATGTTAATTATATTACCTATTTGTTTTCCTGAAAACTAAGGAATATTTCCCTCTTGCAAAGTTCTGTACTTGGCTGATTTTGGCTTTACATTTTGACCATTTTGGTTTTGTTCTCTATCAGATTTTAAACATCTTTGTTTACAATGTATCTACACTAAAGAGACATATGTTGTCGAAATGGCACTTTTACAGTAAGTTCTGTATTAAGATACTTTGTCTTTAGCTACACATTTTTACGACACTTTTACTTTTGCTTATAAATACTTTTCGACAACTGTAGACCGTAACTACTTTCCCTTTTCTATTGTATTAAGCTTCATTTGTGTCCCTTTTCTGTTGTTCTTAGTTAAAATGCCTGTCCATTGAGTACTGCAAATTACAAAGTGCAGTATACAATGAGGTGTGACGACAGAGTCTTATTATTTTTACACGTGTTTCAAGCTTTAAGATTAATTGAAAGAGTTGCCTTTTAGTCGATTTTCATTGATTTTTGCTACCATAGGAATTTGCTTCTTTGGTTTTATGTGATGTAGATATGGCATGCAAAAGTTAGCATTAATAAGGAAAACCTAGTTTTCCTAAGTAAGCCTAGTTTCGCCTCTGTAAACTAGGGTTTCAAGAGCTAAACCCGAGTTTCCATATGAAAACATAAGTTTCGTTAGCTAAAAGTAGGTTTTCAGAGGGAAACCTAGGTTTCGATGGCGGAAACTAGGTTTTCCAGAGCTAAACTCGAGTTTCCCTACCTAAATGTAGGATTCCCTCCAAAAATACATACAGAGCTCAGGTTTCTATGAGTTTCCAAAGCGAAACCCGAGTTTCCGTAGGGAAACCTAGGCTTCGGTAGCGAAAACAAGATTTCTCTGAAGGAAACTTAGGTTTCGGGGGCGAAAACAAACTAGGTTTTCCAGAGCTAAACTCGAGTTTCCCTACCTAAATGTATGCTTACTCCCCTTTGAGTCGTTGTCTCTTTGACACATTCCCCGTTTCCCTTCTTTTTTCTATTACCTCAAAAAATACACGCAAAGCTGAGCTTTCTATGGATTTCCAAAGCTAAGCTCGAGTTTCCATAGGGAGACCTAGATTTCGGTAGGGAAACCAAAGTTACCCTAGCCGAAACCTAGGTTTAGCTTTTGTCCATAGGAAATACATAATAAGCCGATAGCCGATTTGATTGGTTGAAAAAAAGTTTAGCGAATCAAAATCCGTTTTGAATAGGAATTCAAGTGAATTAAGTGCGATGGTCTTTAAATGTATTAAGATTTCTTTTAGACCTGATAGATAAATGAAAAATATAGAAATAAATAGAAAAAAAATCAAGAAATACATTTACATTCCCCATTTGTCGATACAAAGTGATCAGATGCACTTGATGTGATTTAAAAGTGAGTACAAAATACTAAAGAAACGCTAAAGAAAATGTAAAGTACATAAATTTAAAAACTATAGACAAATTTTTTCTAAAAACAAATAATTCAGAAACAATAGGAATATTTTACGAAAGGATATGGAGTAAATGAAGATGAGACCATAACACATATGTTAACTCCAACTGCAATGATTTTAATGATCTGTATGGTCATTTCGGCAATTCATTCCCTATCAGCAGCACTAAAACCCAAACATAGGAAATCCACTATCGCAAAAAATGTTTAAAATGCATAACACCAAACAAAATCAGAATAATTATAGTTTTCATAACGAGAAAGAATTGTATATCGATGGATATCAACTAGAATACTGTAATTTCAAAATATAATAACCGAGCCTTTTGCGAGTTTATTATATTTGAAATAACATAACGAGAGTTGATATCCAGCGATACACAATTCTTTCGACTTGTTAAAACTATTTCTCTTGTGATTTTAATAATATTTAGTGCCAAACTGGTGTTTTTGTTTCAAACAACAACACCGTTGCTAGGTAACGTTAATCACGGCTAACGAGATTTCACAGTGGTCCAATAATAACGTCGGAAAAATAATAGCATATCACGCGTGATTTGTTATTATTTGGCGCTCGGCAAATGAAATTCATGTAAAAGCGATTCAACAAGTTCATATCTAACTCCAGCTTCAAAGTCTCGTTATTTGCCACAAATAACTATTCGAGCAAGGAATAGATAATAAGCGTGCATCATAAGAGAAACAGTAATATCGAATATAGCTAAGGACAAAACTTTTTGTTGACTGCACACTTTTATCGTTGCTCCTTTTCACATATTAGTTGACAACAGGTTAGACATTACGTGATAGTTACCTATTCAGTCAGACCAAGGGGTAATAAATCAATTAACAATTAAAGTTTTTACAAATATACAAATGAATTTCACAACAAATTTGAATTTGCTTATGGATCATTGTCATTGGATTATTGAAATTGCATCGAGAGATTGTTAAATTATTTTGAAAGAATTGAAAATTTCATGCGAATTCTTTTTGAAGTAAGAGATGGAAATCCTGAGTAAGTGAAAGTGTATTTGTTTTGTTTTGTTTTATTGTTATTTATTTATTTTTTGCCTATTTATTAATATACTTTTTATTTATCTTTCAATTTAAAAAGAAATCAAAATATATGTAAGGACCATCCTATTTATATCACTTGAATTCGTATTTTGATTGGCTTAACATTTTTATCATATTGGCTATATGTTCTCTATTAGTTTTTAACATCTCAGTTTCTGGTCTTCCAAACGTTTAGATTTTATCTGCACTGAAGAAACATAAGTTGTCGAAATGCGCATATGCAGAAATTAAATTCATAGTAACTTCGGTATTTAGTTATTTCAACCAATCATCTGGGCTATTGACTTATTATTCGGATTTCGTTTGGTTTTATGCATTTTAAACATTTTTTGAAATTATGGATTTCCTTTGTTTGGGTTCTAGTGCTGCTGATGAGGAATGAATTTCCGAAATGGCCATACAGCTCATTAAAATTATTGCAGTTGGAGTTAACATATGTGTTATGGTCTCATGTTCATTTACTCCATATCCTTTCATAAATTATTATGTATTTTCTATGGACAAAAGCTAAACCTATGTTTTGGATAGGGAAACTCGAGTTTTCCCACTGAAACCCAGGTTTCCCTACAAGTATATGGAAGCTTTGGGTATCCATAGAAAGCTAGGCATTGCATTCATTTTTGGAGGGAAACCTACATTAAGGTAGCGAAACACGAGTTTAGCTCAAGAAAACCTTGTTTTCGCCCCCGAAACCTACGTTTCCCTACGGAAACACGGGTTTAGCTTTAGAAACTCGTAGAAACCTGAGCTTTGTATGTATTTTTGGAGGGAAACCTACATTTAGGTAGGAAAACTCGAGTTTAGCTCCGGAAAACCTAGTTTTTGCCACCGAAACAAGGTTTCCATCCGAGATCATCCGAGAAACCTCCTTTTTGCTACCAAAACTTAGATTTCCATATGGAAACTCGGTTTTAGCTCTGGAAACCCTAGTTTATAGAGGGGAACACCGGGTTTTCCTTAGTTATACGTAGATACTTGTATTAATATTTCATTACCATTAGTCTAATAAATGACTGATCATTGACGGGCCATTGTGAACTTTTTTCTATCATAATTTGCCCTTACCTCAGAAAGAAAATTCAAGTAAACATTACGGGAATTATATATATAGTGTCTTTTTAAATTGCTAATGTCCAGCACTGAACATAGTTTAATATTTGATCTTAGGAGGAAAACACATCATGTTCGCCCTTATAAGGTATTTTTCTTATCATTTTCTAGTTATCTCATAATTAAATGACCATATTAGGCTATTGTAAGCTTTGACTTGGTGTAACAAAAACAAATTTTAGAATAGTTCAATGGTATGCGAAGTGTACTGACTTCAGATCCATTACTTAGCTTGGAAATCTTGGCTTGGTATGACTTATGAATGTAGGAGGAAAGGGAGTTTGATTCATAATTTAAATTTCTATTTATGAATTTACTAACGTCATTAGAAATCTAAAATTTGTGTAGGCATCGTTTCGATTCAGGTGAGTTATAGGGTTACCTCGTATGCTATCATAATAAAAAATATTGATTTGAAAAATACAAACTTCCGAACCTTTTAGAAGTTGTAAATTATAGCAATAGTATAGAGTCTGAATCTTGCATGATTATTAAAGCATCCAGCAAGTCTGCAGCAGGCTATTTGAATATAGACATATATATTGATGGCAATTTACACTAACTACATTCAAGATATTCTATCTTTATTTTTAGCTTCAATTGCTTGTGTACATAGGACTTCTTCTTCTTGTGCTCATTATGTAAAATTGATACGAACATTTGTTGTACTGTTGCTTTGTCATGAAATATTTATTTTCATTCATACTACTGGAATGAAACAGTATTAAATAAAACTGCGTGTTTGAAATATTATTTGACCTTATAAAATAATTTCCGACATAAATTTCCAAAATGCCTCTTCCGGGCTCTATCTGGAGTTTTGATTACATTCATTTTTTGGTCAAAAATTTTCTAGACCTCTTCCATACCTTTGCAGTTCTCAAACATTTTTTGCACAGTGTAAAATAATTAAAGATTGATGGTGGAAATAAAATAACTAAATCCCAACTCAGTACTGACCAACTTAATGATACCAAGTATGTCATATATGTACGATTCGCACGAGTTTGTTCTACTCTTGACAATTTAATGAACGTAACCTTAATATCACAGCCAAACTTTTGCAACAGGGTTACAGATTTCATAAGTTGTGGAATACATTTAATAGATATCTAAATATGGCGTTACTCGTAAACAGCTTATTACTAAGGTCATTTCTAATCCTCGTTTTTACAGAAATGTTAAAAAATGCCTGAAATTTATTAAAAGTCCAGAAAAGCTGGGACCATAGAGGTATAAATATATGTTAATACCTCCATGCTGGGACGTAACTTACAGTCTTTACGTAATAGGGGATATCGACAACATATTCTGCTTGCATCCGTTAAATAAGCTTTGAGACCTAATGACCTGAAAATTTTGCACACACACTGGCCTCTCACTGATACTACCAATGTCTTCTGAAATTGACCAAACCCTTCGGGAAGTTTTGAGTTTGATTTTTCTTCCGTAGTGTGACAGTTCTACCAGCAGACTAGGCTCTTTGAGCTAGCCGGCAGTTTATCGGTGAGCACCCCTTGACCCATCTTTCAAAATTACGAATTGTTTTTTCTTTCCTTTCAAGATTGTGGTCATCGAGTTAGTAGTCTACCTGTTTTAAGTTTAATTCGTATATGGGACAGATAAATGGGAGGTTTGGGTACCCATAAACCGATTTAACCCTACCACTGGCTTTTGCTAGTGCCGGTACCAAGTCCGGCTGTCCCGAGTTCCTAACGTTGTCAACTTTAGTCTTTTGTCTTATTCGTATTCCTCATGTGTAGTTCCATGACAGATTGTGGCATGTAATTATAATTTTCAGCCATTGTAAGTGTTTCATGTTATCCATTTCTATACGACCGCAAAAATTTTGTGGTCGTATAATGGTATGGCACTGTCACCGTTGTCGTCGTCGGCGTCTTTGTATGTAGACACTTTTGTTTTCGGCCAATAACTCAAGTTCAAATTGACCAATCCTTATGAAATTTTAATGTTCCTAAGCACAAAAGGAAGGTGTGGATTGGTTTTGGTCATAATGGCCCCTCCCATTTTTAAAATAGGGGCCAAAAAGGGCAAAATTTGGTATTTTCACATATTTAGCTGTAGAATTTTAATTAATCGTTGGATTTTGTTGGAGTTTCTTTCAGCGTTCTCCTGAGGTAATTTTCAATCAGTAGTATGTCAACCGATTTCACGTCGCATGTACCGTTCATAAGATAAATGGGGTTCAAAAGGGGCGAATTTTAAAATTTTTTTTTTTATTTTTAGTCCTATTTTGATGCCGTTTTTTGCAATGGATTCCTTAAAAAAATAAACATGGCGCTACACCATCAGATTTTTGATAACTTGTTTCCTTCCCGAGTTTTGAGGGGCCAAACGGGACCAAAATGGCAAACATGCAGATTACATAAAAATTTTTATTTTTCATCGGATTTCAATGGGATTTTTTTTTCTTTTGATTCCTCTTGATATAAGCGTTCATTAGTATGCGAACAGATTTTGTGTAGCTCTTACGGTTTCCGAGCTACAAGGGGTCAAAGGGACCGAAATTGCAATTTCTCTAAATATGTGAAATCTTTATTTTTCATCGGATTTTGATGAGATTTTTTTTCTTTGGATTCTACTTGATGTAAGCTTTCAGGAATATGTCAACGGATTAGGAGTAGCTCTTATGTTTTTGAGCTACAAGGGGTCGAAGGGATCAAAACTGCAAGTTTTAGATATATGTAAATCTTTATTTTTCATCAGATTTCGACAGGATTTTTTTCTTCGGATTCTTCTTGATATGAGCCTTCAGAGATGTGACAACAGATTTCACGTAGCTTTTACCGTTTCCGAGCTACAAGGGGTCAAAGGGGGGAAATGGCAATTTTTCAAAATATGTGAAATCTTTATTTTTCATCGGATTGCGATGGGATTTTTTTCGTTGGATTCTTCATGATATAAGCTTTTAGAGATATGTCAACGGATTTCGAGTAGCTCCTACCGTTTCCGAAGTACAAAGGGTGAAAGGGGTCAAAATTGTATTTTTAAAAAATATTAGAAATTTTTAGCTCACCTGGCCAAAGGCCACGTGAACTTTTGCCATCACTTGGCGTCCGTCGTCCGTCCGTAAACTTTTACATTTTCATCTTCTTCTCTGAAACCACTGGGTCAAATGAAACTAAACTTAATACAAATGTTCCTTAGCATGAGGAGACTAAAGTTTGTGATTTTGGTGCAGATCGGAAAACCAACATGGCTGCTGTGGCTAAAATTAGAACATAGAGGTAAATTGCAGTTTTTGGCTAATAACTCGAAAACCGTTACAGATATCAAAAATCTGACATGGAGTAAAAATGATCAGCATGATGAGATCTACCCACTGTGCAATTTTGAAGAAAATCTGAAAACCCATCTGGGAATTATAGCCCTTTTTCCGTTAACTTTCAAAATTTTTTGCATTTTTTATGTTTTATTTCAAAAAGTGTAACAGATAGAGGTCAAGTGTAAATTGCAAAAATGTTCAACATATCAAGATCTACCCACCTTGAAGTTTAAAAGAAAATTCATAATTCCTTGTAGGAGTTATTGCGCTTTTTTCACCGAATTTTTAAAATTTTCGTATTTTTATCTTTTATTTCCAAAACTATAGAAGATGAAGGTTAAGTGTAATGGATGAAATGTTTGCCATACTGTGGCGACTTCAAAACTGATGTTGAAAATTGTTCCTTGACCGCCATTTTCAAAATGGCCGCCAAAAAAAGCGGGAAAATTCAACGTTGTCCGATTTCAATGAAATTTGGTTTCCAAATAGATATTAATGTTGCGACTTCAAAACCGGTGTTGAAAATTGTTCGTTGACCGCCATTTTCAATGTGGCCGCCAAAAAGGCGGGAAAATTCAACATTGTCCGATTTCAATGACAATTGGTTTCGAAACTTCTAAACTGATGTTAAAAATTGTTCGTTGACCGCCATTTTTGAAATGGCCGCCAAAAAAGGTGGGAAAATTCAACATTGTCCGATTTCAATGAAAATTGATTTCTAAGTAGATATTGATGTTGCGACGTCAAAACCGATGTTGAAAATTGTTTGTTGACTGCCATTTACAAAATGACGTCTCGACTTCAAAACTCTAATTTTTATATTTGCCTTAGTTTGTGTGCAGCTAATTACTGGGTCTAGTTCTTTATTGAGTCCATTTAATTACTGTATCAAGCTCTTTACTGTGCGTTCATTCATTTTGAATTACAAGTTTCAGTGTTCGACATGCTGCGGTCGTATTATGCTGCGCTCGGCGTAGCCCTTTACTTTACATAACATTCTTTTACTATGATTGGGGTCTTCAGGATTCGTATTTATGCAGTTTTATAACGTACAGGTTTTCCAATTATAGCTCAGCGTTTTACCCCGAATTTCTAGCTCACCTGGCTATGCCAGGGTGAGCTTTTGCCATCACTTTGCGTCCGTCCGTCCGTCGTGAACTTTTCATTCAAAGATCTTCTCCACTCTGAAACCACTCGGCCAATTGGAACCAAACTTGATCACAACAGTCCTTAGGTGGTCCCCTTTAAAATTATATCCGACAGGTCCGTACCTAATCCAAGATGGCCGCCAGCGGGAACAGAGTTTTAACATTGGACCCTATGGAAAAGACACACAAAGAACCCTTGTAGCAAGCTCTTTTTGGGGTGGTCCGTAGGTGATCGGCTACAAGGCTAAATTCCCCGCCCTTGACGATTTCACCCTACTTTTCCAGTGGCAGTCAGAATTTCCCGTCCCATGGCCATTTCCATACCCCAAAGTGATTATTTATCAACAAACTTGTTCTCGTCTTGATATAGCTGAAATATTGCTGAGTAGACGTTAAACAATATTCAATCAATCAATCAATCTTCTAAGAAACTACCAGTACAAATATAACCAAACTTAGTCACAATGGTCATTAGATGGTCCCTTCCAAAAAGGTAATTGGCAGGTCTGTACCTCATCCAAGATGGCCACCAGCGGGGAACATAGTTTTAACATTGGACCCTTTGGGAAAGACATTCAAAGATCTTCTCAGAAACTACCAGTCCAATTATAACCAAACTAAGTCACAACGGTCCTTACATGGTCCCTTCCAAAAAAGGTATCCGGCAGGTCGGTACCTCATCCAAGATAGCCGCAATCGGGGAACATAGTTTTAACATTGTCCCCTAAGGAATATACATTCAAAGATCTTTTTCTCAGAAACTACTAGTCCAATTAGAACAAAACTAAGCCACAATGGTCCTTAGGTGGTTCCATTTAAAAAAATGCATCTGGCAGGTCCGTACCTCATCCAAGATGGCCACCATCTGGAATATAGTTTTACATTGGCCCTATTGATTTTAAGGGGACCTCTGCCCAAATTTTTTGAATTTTTATTTGAATTGCCTGAATGTTTTAATTTTAGCAATATGTATTACCTTGATTATAAGGGGAATCCCTGCCCAAATGTTTTTTGAATGGTGTTCTGTTACGGGTTGTAATGGATGGTCAATGGTGGAGCTTTCGGTTGCCATGGAAAACAAAAAATCATACTGTAATTTTAGAAAAAAAAGTATTCTGCTAAATTTTATGTTTTGTTTTTCCTTTTGGAAATGCCTTTTGTATATGTCAGCCATCATCCAGATGAGCGATACAGGCTCTTGAGAGCCTCTTGTTCACACTACCAGTTGTTTTCATCAGTGAACGGTGGCTTTTTTATGTAGATTGTGATAAAGCCTCCTCCCACTGTTCTGGGCCATACGCTTCTTTATCCACGAATATTGGCAATTTAATTTTTATTATGAATTGCTTTGATAAAAATAAACTCGACTTCAGCTGTATAGGCTCGATACTGAGTCAGTCATTTATGTAAAAAAACCATCATAAGTAATTAAATTCATATTCTGCATCTTCGAACTACTACATCTCCTAAGACTTTATTGTAGTTCTTTCTACAAATATTAAGAAAATTCAGTCTTTTAAAGTTATAACGAGATTACAAAAATAACAGACCAAGCAAGTGCCAGACATTTGGCCGATCCGTTTCTGCCTTAAAAGGTGTAGGACGACCAAGTGACATAATGAACAGAAGCGAACGGAATGGTGTAAAATAAAATTGCGGACATAGTATACTGCTATATGAAGTTTATAAAGTTCAGGCACTTGTATTATTCAATTGTATAATGACATTTGCCACATGGCATACATTTGTTGTAAATTTAGGGTTTTGATTTGTATTTTTAGGGTTTGATTTGTATTTGTGTTCAGATTGCATATTTTGTCACCACAAATGTTTGTCTAGATGGAAAATTATCCACATAGAAGATACAATCAATTACCTAATCAAACAATAGTTATTCTTCTTACATTTAGTTTCGTTCACATTAAATTTTATCCGCCATCTTTAAATCGAATACGCCGCCCAATTCCGAACGGTGGATTCCTGTGCACACATGATAAGAAAAATTTAAGAAACGAATGAAAAACCGAATACAGCGGAAAATCCCGGTGTACACCGATTTTTTTAAACGAACGGGTCAAATATAACAAACAATATAATAAATTGCGAAATAGAACATGAAGTCGTATTATTTTACACATTAAAAAGGGAAAAATTTCCAAGTCCCACAAAACAGTTGATATAGGCCCAACAGTAGCCAAGAAAAGTCCGACGAAAATTTTCACTATATTCAATAAAGGGAAGAATTCTTAAGTCCCTCCAAACAGGAATTTGATAGCATAGGTTGACCAAAATCGCTTACGACACATTTCCCCTATATATAAGGTTAAATACCAAATTTGAAAAAAAAATCTGCCCAGCAGTAGACGAGAACATTTTTAGGAACTTCGGACGGACGGACAGACAGAAGGACGAACGGACAAGGGTATTCCAATATACAACCCACTCGCGAGTGTGGGTATTAATAGTGGTGTTGCTGAGCCTTGTTTTCCTCCTTGTTGCTGAGCCTTGTTTTCCTCCCTGTTGCTGAGCCTTGTTTTCCTTTCTGTTGCTGAGCCTTGTTTTCCTCTCTGTTAATTTGATGTTGGGTGTTTTAAGTTTTTTGTTTTTCTTTCTTTTTTTTCCTTTTTTTTGTTGCTCTTCTGTGTTTTTATGTATATTTTCCAGACATCTGTTTTGCTTTCTTGAATAGACTTCTATGTTTGTCCTTGCCTTGGTAGTTTACTTTATGAATTTCTGGTGGTGATGTCGTCTATCGCTACGATACAGACCTTCTATTTGAATTCCCAATTTTGATAATTCTTTGATGACTTTTTAACGGTTATTTATTTTTGAGTTATCAAAACTATTTTAGATATCGGAGGTTTTCTTTGATAAAAAAAATCAAATTGTTTGTAAGGATTTAAAAATTCAATGTATATCTCGGACTATAATACATTTAATTCTTTATTTGAAAATGGAATTAAATCGTTCAAATTACTTATTTTCAATCTCAGTACACGTTTTCTTTGAAAACGCTAAATCAGATCTTCCCCGAATTATGTATTCAAATTACATGTAGAAAAGAAAGTTTTGATGTGAGAAGGACTAAGGCGTGCTTGAGACTGTAAAAATAAGAAGCTCCGACTGCTGATGATTACAGAAATTTCGGATTTTAAGGCAAAACAAAACAAACAAGCACACATACACACACACATGCATGTAAAACAAAAACAACAAACCCCCTATAAACAAAATAAAAATAAAAGTTATAAAAAAAATAGACAGCACAAAGGGAAGCAACAAAGGCCTGTTTATGAACGTGTCATAAGAACAAAATACCGAAGTTACTCTTTATTTAGTAACTGCGTATGCACATTTCGACAACTTTTTTCTCTTCAGTGTAGATAAAATCAAAACATTTGGAAGATATGATATACCTTATAATAGTCTTAAGATAAATCATTGTCTCAAATTATTCTCAGGACGAAAATGGGACTTTAGACCATCTTAAGATATATTTTAGTAGTGATTGGTCTTTGGAGACTTTCATTATATAGGTCTGAGCATGACAGAGGATATTTACAATAAGGGTGCACAATTATCGATGAAAATTCCAGTGCCAAAACAACGACGATAAAATACCGAAGAAACAATTTTATACGTGATTGCAAATCCAAGTCAATAGACCCAGCAAAACGAGAATATCAGAAGACGAAAAACCAAATTACAACCTAACATAATCTTCATGTTGAAGTCGACGATCATAGAATTTCTGAAGGAACAAAAGTAACAAAAGCTAAACATATTGCCGACATGGGAGTAAAAAATAGTCTCCAAAGTAGTAAAAAGGTACCAATAAATACAATTATTTTGAATGATCGTATCATGTTTTAGACCCATGGCTGTTAATTATATGATAAAAAAATGTATTGCTTTTGCGACAAAAAGTGAAAAGATAACTTGAAAGCCTAATAAAAAGATGTTTACTGGAAGTTGACAAAGGGGTTATATGAAATGTTCAAAAATCATTTCAACTGTTGCAACTTGTACTTTGTTTCACTAAAATTTTCCAATTACATAAGAATTTTGATTTGGCTTCTTGCTAACCAGATAATTTGTACATGAAATTATGTTCATTGAAATTTGTGGTAGAGTCTTAACAACAGTGCGAAAAGTTTGTAGATCGTGTATTTTTAACGGCTTGGCATGGGAGACTTGCTAAATATTAAACTTAATAAAACGCCATCTCTGTATTTTTGAGATTGTTGAATTAAATCATTATGTCTACATTGAGTATATTGAGTTATTAATAACAAAATACCGAAGCAACTATAAATTTAATTGTTGCGTATGCGCATTTCGACAACTTATGTCTCTTTAGTGCAGATCAAATCAAAATAATTGGAGAACCATAAATTGATATAGTTGTTAAAGCTGATACGGAACAAATGACCTATATGATCTAAATAGAAAAGCCAAAATCATCTTAGAACGGACATATGCAAGAGGAAGATACTTCTTAGTTTTTCACAAGATTTTTTTTATATATTAGCTATTTGAAGTTTTCAAATAAAACCGGTTTTCGGGCCAGCACCGTAGTACTGACTACTGGTTTGGTGAATACCCTCGAGGAATAACAGTCCACTAGCAGAGACATCGACCCAGTGGTAATAAATAACAATATTAAGTAGGTGGTAATAAATATAACAATATTAATAAGTAGGTTTGGGATTTCAAACTAGTTCCAGATATGTTAAGATTCATGATTTCAGGTTTCTTTTCCTGTTTAAACATGCTTAAGTAAAACAGAATGTCAGTTTTCTCTGCACCATTTTTCTTAAACTGAGCTTTGAACACGCTGCTTGTTTTTTTCTTCAGTTTATCGATAATCTGTAATTTAAGTTATTTATGAAAACATCACGTTATCCTTGAAAAAATCGTTTACTTTCATGCTTAAAGAATTGAAAGGCAAAATTGTGAAGGTGTTCATAACTACCGAGTGTTATTAAAATTTAAAAAGATTTGACGAGTTGGTAAATACTGTCTATTTCTAATCGATTCAAAACTACTTAAAAAGGGTACCGGACCATGTCGCCAATAAACCTAGATAATGACTCTCCAACATCAACATGTACGGAAGCGGAAAGAGCCGTTTTTTTTTCTTTTCGTTATCCCCACACGTTAGAATGAAAATTCGGGAATATTTTTGCCGGTCATTTGCCTGTCCATCCGTCCGTCACAATTTTATTAAAATGAGAACTCCTACATTCTAAATTAATCTTAAATTAGTCGGACAACAAAATACAAAAAATGTGGTAGCAGGCGAGCGAATTTTTTTAATATATTTTTCTTCTCAAAACCCTTTTTTTATTCGAGGAAGCATTTTAAAACAAGCGAGCAGCATATTTTTTTAATTGTATGAAATTTAATTTGAAAAGATGTATTTTAGCGACAGTATGTTTTCAAGTATTTCAAAAATAAACAATGAAATAATAAAAAGTAAATGTTGAACAATAGTGTTTTGCTTATAGTTTGTAGATAAGGAGGTATCTTCATTCTAATTACGAACTCAGTCTTTTGTTATTTGTATTATTATTCAATTAATCAAAATTACACTTTATTTTTGTGGCTCTGCATGCTTGTCTTTGAACGAACCCTCGATACAGTATCATTAAATACACTACTAAATTTTTATATGCCTTGTAACCACACTATTGGGATAATTTGGGAACAACATTTTGTAATTAAATTCCGTATTTATTAGTTTTGCGCAATAAGCGCTTTGTTGAGATTCTTTTCTAAACCTCGTACAGGTTTTTGCATACTGTTTTAGCTGAAAGGACAACCTTTTAAGGTTTCTTTTCAGAGTACTGCTTTTTCATTGGAGTTAAGGTTTTTGTTTTAATACACTTGTTTAGGAAAACCAAAATTATCAAACTTTTTTTTTGATACTCAGCTCCGGTAATCAATGGAGGGCAAAAGGAAAATGACATTTGGAAAATAATGTTTAACTTGGACCGACCCCCAAGAACGACTTCGGCATCAATACTTTATAAATAGATAGCCAACGAATTTAAATACCTACATTAATTCCCAACTTCTCAAAATAGTCGCTGAAGAAACAAATAGGGTTCTTTACGACGGAATAGAGTTGTTTCAATTTTAGGTATATAGATAATAGTGTTGCATACAGCTCTTTATAATATAATGATAATGTGTTGGTAAGGTGAGCTGCAAAGGTAGAATATGTGATTCCGAATGCCAACAGTGATGAAAATCATCTTTTTTAAACCTGTTTACTATGTACTATGTTACAACTTAGATTTCCTACGAGGAGGAATGACCCGGTTACCGAAAGCTATATTTTATATAGCCTAGGTAGCCGAGTGGTCTAGGGCGCTGGACACAGTGCAGGCGGTGTTGCCATAGACGACAACAAGCAGGGGTTCAAATCCAGCCGAAGACCTTACAGGATTTTCCGATGTTAACAGGTTTAAAAGATCTTCTTCTCTGACACTACTGAGCCAATTAGAACCAAACTTGGCCACAATAGTCCTTGGGTGGTCCCTTACAAAAAAGGTGTTTTTTAGGTCCGCATGATTTCCAAGATGGCCGCCAGCGGAAACATAGTTTTATCATTGGACCCTATGGGAAAATATTTTCAAAGATCTTCTTCTCTGAAACTACTGACCCAATTGGTACCAAACTTGGCCATAATAGTTTTTGGGTGGTCCCTTACAAAAAGGTGTTTTTCAGGATCGCACTACATTTAACATGGCCGCCAGCAGGGGACATAGTTTTAACATTGGACCCTATGGGAAAACATATTCAAAGATCTTCTCCTCTGTAACTACTGGGAAAATTGGACCCACCTTTGGGCACAATAGTCCTTGGGTGATCCCTTACAAAAAAGTGTTTTTAAGGTCTGCGCGAATTCCAAAATAGCCGCCAGCGGGGAACATAGTTTCAACATTGGACCCTATGGAAAAACACTTTCAAAGATCTTCTTCTCTGAAACTACTGAGCCAATTGGTACCAAACATGGCCACAATAGTCTTTGTGTTGTCCCTTACAAAAAAGGTGTTTTTCAGGATACGCTACAATCAACATGGCCGTCAGAGGGGGACATAGTTTTAACATTGAACACTATGGGAAAACACATTCAAAGATCTTCTTTTCTGAAACTACTGGGCTAATTGGAACCAAATATGGCCACAATAGTCCTTAGGTGGTCCTTTGCAAGAAAGATGTTTTTTCAGGTCAGTGCTATATTCAAGATGGCCGCCAGTGGGAAACACAGTTTTAACATTGGATCCTATGGGAAAACATTTTCAAAAATCTTCTTCTCTGAAACTACTGAGCCAATTGATACCAAACTCGGCAACAATAGTCTTTGGGTGGTTCCTTACAAAAAGGTTTTTCAGGATTGCGCTACATTCAACATGGCTGCCAGCGGGGGATATAGTTTAACATTGGACCCTATGGGAAAACACATTCAAAGATCTTCTCCTCTGAAACTACTGGGCCAATTGAACCAAACTTGGCCACAATAGTCCTTTGGTGGTCCTTTGCAAAAAATGTGTTTTTCAGGTCAGCGCGATATTCAGGATGGCCGCCAGGGCGAAACATAATTTTAACATTGGACCCTATGGGAAAACACTTTCAAAGATCTCCTTCTCTGAAACTACTGAGCCAATTGGAACCATACTTGGCCACAATAGTCCTTAGGTGGTCCCTTGCAAAAAAGGTGTTTTTCAGGATCGCACTATATCCACCATGGCCGCCAGTGGGGAACATAGTTTTAACATTGGACCCTATGCCATGGGAAAACACATTCAAAGATCTTCCCCTCTGAATGTACTGAGCCAATTGGAACAAAACTTGCGCAAAAGTCATTGAGTGGTCCCTTGCAAAAAGGTGTTTTTCAGGTCAGCGCGATATCCAACATGGCAGCCAGCGGGAAACTTAGTGTTTCCCATGGGTTCCAATGTTAAACTAACAGAGGTCTTCTCCCTTTAACTAATTAGGGATATTGGATTTATAAATTAATTATATATAAGGGCTCTTTAACATAAAATGTCAATGTTAATCAAGGGCCAGGTGAGCGATACAGGCTCTTGAGAGCCTCTTGTTTAAATTTGTTTTGATTGGAACAGACAATTTCACTTAATAAATATTAGAATATTCGATTCCATTCAAAGAGGTAAAAACATTTATTAATAAAACTAGAAGTGGAAATTCGGTATGATTTAGTTGGTAATATAATTATATATTATATGTCAAGTTTATAGGAAAATCAAACTAAACCTTGTTGTGAATGTGTTGAGGACATACATTCAGGGAGATAAAAATAGAGACGGTCAAACCTTCATTTCATAAAATTTTCCCAAGATTGAGTTGGCAATATGATTTTATGTAATATATCAATGTACAGAAAAATCAAATTTAACATTGTGTTCAGTACACACTGACAGAAAGATAAAGTCAGAAACGTTCAAACTCTTATATACAAAAGTGTCCAAAGAAAAAATAAGTGGAAAATCGGCATAACTGAGTTGGTAATATACTTAGCAATTTTATATCTCACAAAATTGAGATACTACTTTATACTTTTGATTACTTTCATTCTTCAAACAATGATAAATCTTCTCTTTTTTTCAGTTGAAGAGAAATGGCGCCGTCAGCTGTGAAAACTGTTTGCATATTGTTTGCAAGTCTGGTAATTGAAACTACTGCTCAGAGTAAGATATCCATTCAAAATATAATGATTTGAGAAATAATAATTATGAAAAATGACTGAAAGAAAATAAAACAAAATCACATGAGCAAAATAAACAAATAAATAATAAGAAAAGAACCCCTACAAATCCCTGAGGATGAGCCTGTATCGCGTAGACAGTCGATCACAAAATGCTTTCAAGCAACGAAAAGATACAAGTGATTAAATTGATATTTTTAGTAGTTTCATAGGAGATGATTAAGATATGTTTCTATAAGGGTCCAATGCTCACTAGAGGCTATGTTTTAATAAGATCTGAACCAGATGAGCATTTTTTTTTAGAACATTCAATACATTACCTCAGCAAGATAGTTCAGTTTGAATCGTAAGGTTTCAGAGGACATGATTTACCAATTTTGAAGAAACAAAATTCACAGTAACTTCGGTATTTAGTTATTTGACTTTGCCCTGGACTGACAGTGTGACGGGTGTTGTATTGTTTTGTCTCGTCTTGTTTATTACACTGTTGATATTAAGTTTTGTCTTTATTCGTAATGTTTGTGGCACCGATTTTTCCTTGTTATTATTTGAAAACTAATGAAATTTACAGAAGTTTCTCAAACTTTTATCTCTGGAACTGTTTGAGGGTTACCTAAGTAGCACGTGTCATGGATTTAGATTTGTTTTGTCTCAGGATTAGAAAACGACATTAACCAATCAGCTACCCAAAAGATCTCTTAACACTTTTTCCCAGACGGCTGTGTGGAGTGCCATGCGTAGAGCAGATCATGCTAACCCTTCTGAGGGGGTATCCTTTTGACGGTCAACGGTTGAAAAATTAGGCCAAATGACGTAAACGGTAATATTTATGCCTTCACGATAAATTTGCCTGATATTTCTACAAAAATCTGTTCTGACGAATCGTGATATTTGTTTTTACAAATACCGGTAACGGTACGAAATTCAAGTATTTTCACGAATCATGCTTATATATTTTTTGACGATTAACGGTAAATATCGACCCATTTGACGTTAACGATAGCTGAAAAGGGGCGTTTGACGGTTAATGATAAAGGGCATTCATACCCTCTGTTATGGGTAGTAAAACATAAAATTTTGCTAAGTCCAAAATACTGAACAGTTATCAAACTCAATAACTGACCTACTGATAAATCATACCCACATGTAATTATCACCTACATGTAGGTGTGCTCGACTGGTTGAGAATTTTTACAAGTACAACTCGATTGAATATGTGTATCGACTTTTAACATACTGCCTTTGTCTTCATTATTCAAAAGTGTAATAGTATGTAAATTTATTTGTTCGGATCATTTATATTTATTTATGTATAGGAGAAGACAACTCTAAGTTGTATAACTTGTGTCTCATCCAATTGTTATTCTTCTGAACAATAAAATAAGTTTAAAGTATCAAAGTCTGGTTTTACAAATATCATTTGTTCTAACTGTGGTAAGATTGCTGGTGTGATCCGACTCAGATCACCCCTGCTAGAACAAAAGATCTGGGATGCAGTATTTTTTATCATTTCATTGATAATTTATGGCTAAGGGGTTTTTACTTTTACATACAATTTCATCAGTATTTCATCAGTATTTATTTTTACATAGAATTTCATCAGTATTTCATTTGAAAAATGAAATAATTTTAAAATCGGAAAACCAGATTTAAGTAACATTAACTGATTTCACTGACTGATACATATACTGATTACCCACATAAACTACATAAACTATCAATTTAATATTATGAAACAAAGGCAGTAGAATACCGAAGGAACAAAGCACAAGGAGAAGAACACCAGAAGACCAACGACACTACATGCCAACAAAAACACACAAACATTACATATACAACACAAAAAACTTAAGCACTAACAGTGTGAACTCTACAAAAACACATTGTGACATCAGGTGCTCCGGAACGGTAAGCATTTCTTGCTCTGTATACAGAAACCGTTACAATTTTAAAGGACAAATCCAGAGCAAAGTCAAAACCGGTAATATTAAATCCGGGAAGACGTGAAACTGGCTGAAAATGCCAGTTTTCTTTGTGACACTGGCATTTCATATCTATCGACAAGGTCGTGGCGACGGCCATAGAATTTCAGTAGGGCCGAAAGTAACAAAGGCTGAACATATCCCTGACTCAGCAGTTTTTGTGACTGTTTTTGTTCTTTCCACAAAGTCATTGTATGAGATGCACGCTCTACAGTAACGAATTAATTGTGAATTATACACTCCATTTGTTTTGGAGGTAAGTATTTTTGCTGCAGAGAAAGGGAAAGTTCACAACGTATAATAAAAAGGTCAAGATATGAAGCAGAATTTGGTGTTTCGGTTGTCTCATTAATTTCATAGTTCACTAGAGTAGATGCGATGTAAACATTCATTAAATCTTGGGTTATTAAGAGAAAGTACATGGTCTATATATCTGAAGCTGAAATTCAAAGTCTGGGCTAGTTGTTTTTGTTTCTGTTGTATTAGCCTATATATAAAAAGTTTGCTTCATACGAAAAAAGGAAAAGGTCCGCTAACAGTGGCGCACAATTTGTTCCCATAGGAATCCCTGTTGCCTGTTGAAAAACGCGGCCCCCACATTCAACAAAAATGTTGCCGATCAAAAAATGAAAAAGATGAAAAAGATGTTTGACACAACATGTAAACAACCATCTTTGTTGATGTAAACAAATGTATGATTTGGTTGCATATCGAGTACACCTACATAAAAAAGATTAAGGGTCAAGGAGTAAAAATACATGGGACAAAATCCCAATAAAAATATGGCAACGCTTTCATTGTTGTTCTTCATCTTGAAGTCACGATGAGGCCTTCAACAAGGAGCAAACACTCCTATCTCATAGTAAGTTCAAGACGGCCCTCAGCACCAGTTTGAGCGGAATTCACTTGCAAATGTATCCATGGATGCAGGATCGTCAACAAGCATAACATATCGGGTAAAGTACTCTTACAAACACTGTCATCCGTTGCCCGACAAGGGGACCAATAGACAATACAACATATAAACGATCACAGGGCACTCATCAAGTTAACTGTAAAAAAATGGCAACTAAAATAGCGAAATGTAGGCAATATAGATACAGATGTAGACTACACTACGTTCAATGCAGTAAGAACATGACCTTAATTTTCAATAATGAGCTCCAGTTTTCCCGCGGGATTAACTGTTGACTGACACGGACAAACTAGTTATCGACGCGAGACATTGTTCACTCTTTCATTCTTCCGGTTCTAGGTCTTCTACTTGGGAAAATAGATCTTGTTTTTGACCTTTCATGCAATTGTAAAGAAAAGGTGAAAAAACGTAAAAACAATTTTGTACAACGTTGAAAAAAAACTTAATACCATGATAATTTATTCCTTTAGAATCTTTGCAATCAAGGTATTTGTGATAAAAAATAGGTTTAAATTCCAAAACTATTACACGAGCATTGGCCACAATGCTTACGTATACGCGTTTTAATCTATTTTCAGCACTTCACTATTAATTGTATAAGTAGCACTTATTTTCGCATTTTAAAATTTTAAAACTTTTTGGTTTACTTGATATAATTGTTTTTCTGTTGTTGAAATCGCCTTTCTCTTCCAGCCTTAACTGTCACGGTGCCGTCAACAAATTATCGGCAAGAACTCTGTACCACCGTTGTTCTAGAATGTTTTGTAACTGGAGCAAGAACAGGTATAGAGTGGAGACTTAATCAGCAAGAACTTGACTTAAGTAGTGATGCCAGATATATGAATGGTAATCTAAATATTCCATCTCTCACTATAGTTAATGTACAAGCGAAAGATAATGGCACATACCAGTGCATAGCTAGTAATTCCAATTCCAATACTATTAGAGCATCTCCGAACATCCAGTTAACCGTTGTGCCAAGTACTAGTAATACTCAAACAGGTGGTAAGTACCAAAAATACAACATATTTTATCTTTAAGTAGTAGATCTAGGTTAAGGGAGATAACTCTTTAAATCAGTAAGGCGTTTTAAACAGTCAGTTTCATCGATGCTTTTAAAGCACTGATATGAAGCTGAATTAAAATCATCCATGTCACTGAGAAGCTTAGAATAAATCAATAAAAATGTCTAAAACGTACAGGTGATTTTTATGAGTTATGCCCCTTAACCTCCTTGAATTATTACCAATTTTCTTCTAGATTAATTTCTTGAATCGGGATTTTTAAAATGTTCATTTTTACTTCCTCCCAATATTAAAATCATTGAAATCTGAATATAAAGATCATTTAAAACTCAATTTTAAGTTCATTAAAATCTGAATCTGTATCTATTAAAGCTTATGCCATATTCTAGTGTTGCCTCTAAGAAACATATCAAGGAACATAGTTTTTTTCAGATAGTTTTGATCATAAGGTAGGAATTTTAAAATTTTGTAACAATATTTTATACTATTCTTCTCAGGAAGTGTGTATCACTTTGGGTCCAGGACATCGGAAAGTTAGGTGTTGTTGCTTTGATTTTAAATATATAACTCTAAGACAGTGAAAAACTTGGAAATCTAATATCTGCCTCAGGATAAGTTTGTAAGTCTGCTTATACAGGCCTTGAAAATAGGCCTTGAAAAATAAATTATATGCTTCTAAAGTCAAGGACGAACTAAGTTAGAGTTTAAGAATATAATATCATCGAGAACATCTTTCCACTATGGAATTTGCCCATAACAATTTGAGTGACACACAACACTACATTTGAATTTCACTGTTGCAGTTAAGGCCAAATTTCGATGATATACATCTCGTCAGTGCAACTTGAATCTAAAAATTGGAAACGCTGCCGAAATATACTTCTTCGGAAGGATGTACAAGACTGTAGATTAGGTAGGAAAGTTCTTTCTCCTACCCAGAAGGCCCGAAATTGATGGATCTCGCTGGAGCAGTCAGGAAAACTAGAGGCTCTCAAGAGCCTGTATAGCTAATCTGGTCCATGACTGACATAGACTGCAGCCCAAATTAACCCAATGTTAAAGTGTCTCATTTTCTGGAAGTTTCAAAGGAGAAAATCTTTGAACGTGTTTTTCCCAAAGGGTCCAATGTTAAACATTGGTCCCCGCTGGCGGTCATCTTGGATGAGGTGTAGACTTGTCAGACATAATTTTTTAAGAAGACAAGTAAAGGCTTTTTGTGACCAAGTTTGATTCCAACTGACCAAGTAGTTTCAGAGAAGAATGTCTTTGAATGTGTTTTTCCCAATGTATAACTATGTCCCCCGCTTGTGGCCATCTTTGAATACATGCGGACATGCCAGACACATTCTTTGATAGGTACCGACTATGGACAGTTGTCACCAAGTATGGTTCCAATTGGGCAAGTAGATTCAGCAGTTTCCACACTTAATTAAAAGCCCCACTATCCATTACAACCCATTTAAGACCAACATTCAAAAAAATTTGGGCAGGGATTCCCCTTATAATTCAGATAATACATATTGCTGAAATCAAAACATTCCAAGTCCCCCTTTCCAGAAAAAAATTTTGGCAGGGGTTCCCCTTTGTAATCTAGTTTAAACGTATTTCTTATATTGTGAAGAAAACTATGAAGCACAATACTCTCTTCAAAGATTCAGTGTTCTGGTTTGGTTTCCATGGCAACTGATCCATTATCCATTACAACCAATTTCAGACCACCATTCAAAAAAAAATTGGACAGGCGTTCCCCTTATAATTCAAGCAATATGTATTGCTGAAATCAAAGCAATCCAAATCCCCTTTAAAAAAACAAAAAAATTTAATATGATTATAATATAGTTTATACACATTTCTAAAATTGTGAAGACCTGAGGCTCCCGAAAGTCTGTATTGCTCAACTGGCTTTCAGTTGCGACAATCAAGCTTACATTGTAAGTTATACAGTTGAACTTCAGTCTCTCAAACTTTGGTAGCTGGAACACCACCAATATCTTGAACTGTATTTAAAGTCTGATCATGTTTTACTACATTTCTTTGTTTGGCTTTTTTGACAAAAACGTTCTTGCTAAAGGACCACTTTCGACACCAGTTTTGAAGTCTAAACATAATTTTGTAAATGGCGGACAATGACAATTTTCAACATCAGTTTTGAAGTCGCAACATCAATATCTATTTGGAAACCAAATTTCATTGAAATTGGACACTGTTGAATTTTCCCGCTCTTTTTTGCGGCAGTTCAACGAACAATTTTCAACATAAGTTTTGAAAGTCGCAACATCAATATCTATTTGGAAATCAAATTTCTTTGAAATTGGAGAAAGTTAAATTTTCCCGCCTTTTTTGGCGGCCATTTTAAAAATGGCATTCAACTAACAATTTTTAACATCGGTTTTAAAGTAACGACATCAAATTCCTATTTGGAAACCAAATTTCATTTAAATCGGACAACGCTGAATTTTTCTGCCTTTCTTGGCGGCCATTTTGAAAATGGCAGTCAACAAACAATTTTCAACACTGGTTTTGAAGTCGCAACATCAATATCTATTTGGAAACCAAATTTTATTGAAATCGAACAATGTTGAATTTTCCCGCCTTTTTTTAGCAGCCATTTTGAAAATGGCGGTCAACGAACGATTTTCAACACCCCTTTTGAAGTCACCACAGCATGGCAAACATTTTATCAATGTACACTTAACCTTTATCTTCTTAAGTTTGGGAAATAACAGACGAAAAAATATGAAAATTTTGAAAATTCTGTGAAAAAGGGCAATAACTCCTACCAGGGTTTTGGATTTTCTCCAAAATTTCAGGGTGTGTAGATCTTTATATGCTGAACTTTTTTGCAATGAAAAGTTGACTTTTCTTGGATAAAAAATAAAATATACCAAAATTTTGAAAAATTTTTGGAAAAAGGACAATGACTACAAAACAGGTAATCAGATTTTCTTCAGAATTGTAGGGCAGGTAGATCTTGTCATGATGATCACTTTTACTTCATGTCAGATTTTTAATATCTGTAACGGTTTTTGAGTTATTTGCAAAAAACAGCAATTTACGCCTATCTGCTATTTTTAGTAACGGCAGATATGTTTTGTCCTCGGCCTCATCGGATATAATTTTGAAACTGGACACCCTGGTTATGATTCAGGCCAAGTTTGGTTAAAATTGGTTCAGTGGTTTCAGAGGAGAAGATTTTTTAAAAAGTTTACGACGGACGACGGACGCCAAGTGATGGCAAAAGCTCACATGACCCTTCAGGTCAGGTGAGCTAAAAAACGAAGTTCCATATTAAATATCTACTCAGTCGTAGAGTAGAGTTTAGTAGATATTTAGTTATGGTGCAAAGTAACGATGATAGCAACAAAATTGTGACATACTTGAGAACGGAGACTGCAGAGATAACTTTACTTCAAATAAATTCAGTAGAATTTGGTTTTCGGACTAATCGAACACAATTTTGAATCTAGATACACTGGTTATGATTCAGACAAAGTTTGGGTAAAACTGGCCTGGCTGTTTCAGAGGAGAAAATTTTGAAAACATTTACGACGGACGCTTAGTGATGGCAATAGCTCACATGGCCTTTTAGGCCAGGTGAGCTAATAAAGGTAATTTTTGAGGACTGTATTCAGTTTGTGGTTTGGCTGCGTTTACTGATAGATAAACGCTTCCAAAATTACTATTCTTCCTACAATACTTCCAGGATAATTAGTTATTTGTTATCAAAAGATGCTATACACAAAATTTTCTAACTAGTAATAAGTATGGTTAAGTATAACTATCAATGTAATTTTTTAAAAATTTTGTTACGATTTTCAATTTCTTTGAATGGGTTGATGTGGCGCTTGAAATACCAACTTTTGTTTTTTGTTTGAAAAAATAAAATGATAATAGATAAATTCATGGAAATAACTCGCTATACGGTATGCGCTCAAGAATTATGCCACCACAAACAGGAATCGAGAATTCGTGTCAAAACGTCTGATAATTAATGCTTTCAGAGTTTTATTTGAAATGTCGCATATTTTCGTAAATCGCAATTTTTGTTTAGTATTTTTGTACTTGAATTCAATTCGAACGACATGTAAATGCAGCACTAGGGTAGGAGGTATGTTAATAAGCGCCTCTATCGGTGAATGTTATACATTTGCTTACTACAAATAATTTGAATTTTCACTTAAGATTATCGTCGTTTCAGACTGTATCCTACAATTTTTCTGAATAACTGATAAATTTTCTCTTAATTGGTTTTTTTAAATGATCACCGAGGTCGTTTTCGTGGTATAGATCAATGAATATTGGTAAAATTGTGCAGTAAATGATGACATCAAACATAGGGATAGCATTTGTTTTAGTCAATTAAATTGAAATTAACAGGAATAAAAGTAATTTTTTGAGGACTTTATTCAGTTTGTTGGTTGGCTGCGTTTACTGATAGATAAATGCTTCCAAAATTACTATTCTTCCTATAATAATACTTCTTGGATAAATAATTATTTGTTATTAAAAGATGCTGCATTTACTGCACAAGTTTACCTTCATCATTCAAATCACGCCTAAAATCATAACTTTTATCGACGACGTCGGTATTTTGACGTCTGGTTTTATCGAGAGAAATCAATATTGCTGTGCCTATCCTATATACTTATTAGCTCATCTGGCCAAAGGCCATGTGAGCTTTTGCCATCACTCAGCATCCGTCGTCCGTCCGTCCGTTAACTTTTATTCAAAGATCTTCTCCTCTGAAACTTCTGGACCAATACTACCAAACTTGTGAATCATCACCAGGGTATGCTTTTTCAAGTTTCTGATTTTTATGTCTCTACAACCAAACAACATGGCCGCTGTTACTAAAAATAGAACATAGGCGGGTAAGTAGGGGTAAATTGCCGTTTTTTGCAAATTACTCGAAAACCGTTACAGATATCAAGAATCTGACATGGTGTAAAAATAATCAGCATGATGAGATCTACCCGCCCTGCAATTTTGAAGATTATCCGATAACCCGTCTTGGAGTAATTGCCCCTTTTCCGTAAAATTTTCATTTTTTTGTTACTTTTAGTCTTATATATTGAAAATGGTGGAAGATAGAAGTGCAGTTTAATTAACAAAAATGGTCAACATAGTAAGATCCTCATGTCCTACAATTTGGAAGAAAATCTGACGACCCACATAGGTGATATGGCCCCTTTTTCTTTGAATTTTCACGATTTTTTTTAACATTTTTACTTTTATTTCAAAAACTGTTTGAGATGGAGGTTAAATGTGAATTGCAAAAGTGTTGAGCTTTTCCAGGACAACAATTTCTACATATGTCCAGCAGGTTAGCATCTCATCCAAGATAGTCGCCACTACAAAATATAGTTTAACATAGGACCCTATGGGAAATGCATTCAAAGATCTTCTCCTCTAAAACCACTGAGCCAATGGGGACCAAATTTTGTCACAATAGTCCTAAGGTGGTCCCCTTTAAAGTTTGTGATTTTTGTGGTTGTACCTCATCCAAGATGGCCGCCAGTGGGGAACGTAGTTCAACAAAGGGACCCTATGGGAAATGCATGCAAAGATCTGCTCTGCTGAAACTACCCAACCAATAGGAACCAAACTTTGTCATAATAGCCCTGGATGGTCTGCTTTAAAGTTTGTGATTTTTTTGTTCGCACCTCATCCAAGATGGTCCCCCAGCGTGGAACTTAGTTTAACATAGGGACCCTATGGGAAATGCATTCAAAGGTCTTTCATCCTGGAACCACTGTAAGCCAATAGGAACCAAACTTTGATACAATTGTTCTTTGCTGGTCCCCTTTAAAGTTTGTGATTTTTATGTTCGTACCTCATCCTAGATGGCCGCCAGCACGGGACATAGTTTAGCGTAGGACTCTTTGGAAAATGTATTCAAACATCTTGTTCTCTGAAACTATTGAACCAATTGGAACCAAAGTTGATCACAATAGTCTTTGTGTAGTCCCTTTGAAAGTATGTGATTTTTACCTTCTTACCTCATCCAAGATGGCCCCCAGCATGGAACACTGTTTAACATAGAGACCCATTGGGAAATGCTTTCAAATGTCTTCTCCTCTGAACCTACTGAGCCCATTGGAACCAAACTTGTTTACAATATTCTTTAGGTGGTCCCCTTGAGAGTTTGTGATTTTTATGTTCATACCTTATCCAAGATGGCCGCCACCAGGAAACATAGTTTAACATAGGGACCCTATGGGAAATGCATCAAAAGATCTTCTCCTCTGAAAATACCAAGCCAAATTGAACCAAACTTGGTCACAATAGTCCTTGGGTGGTCCCCTTTAAAGAATGTGATTTTTGCGTTCTTACCTCATCCAAGTGGCCGCCAGCGTGGAACATAGTTTAACATAAGAGACCCTATGGGAAATGCATTCAAATATCTTCTCTGAACCTACTGAGCCAATTGGAACCAAACTTAGTTACAATTGTCTTTTGATGGTCCTTTTCAAAGTTTGTAATTTTTATGTATGCACCTCATCCAAGATTGAAAATGTAACATCTGATGAACTGATTTATAGAATTAATGGGTGGTCTTTCGGTGACAATGAGTAAAACCAGTCACCAGGTGAGCGATACTGGCTCATGTGAGCTTCTAGTATTTATATATATCTATACCGGCAAAATGAATCGGTCACCTTATATAAGATTTACGTCATTGAAACATAAATTTCATTGTTTAAAACATTTAATTTTTTTAGAAAATTGTAGGATACGTTTTGATAATATCGCAATTTTAAGAACATTATTTTACAATTTTTCTGTATGCTTTACGTAGATTTTATCTGAATACAACATAACCGGTTGATTTTTCAATGCGTTATATTTCAAACATAAAAATAGCTAAAACCAATTTTATTTTACTTTGATATCCTGCTCAATTTGATGCACTTGAATGTTATATTTTATCGTAATCCGGAAAAAATGCTATTTACGTATTCATTACCTTAAAAGATCCCACACATTTGTTGTTTTCTTCTTCTCCCAACATGATTAGTGTTGATTTGTAGTCAACTATGATAAATGATATCTTTTAAAGGGCAGCCGCCTTCCAGTGCCACAATTTCTCCAAGCGGACCAACAGTAAATCGAACTGAAGGTACCTCTTTCACTTTGACTTGTTCAGCACAAGGAGATTCTGTGATATACTTTGCATGGTCAAAGGATAATTTTGTGTCAACAATTACAACTGGATCTACGCTAACATTTTCGCCATTGAATCGAACTGATGCTGCAACTTACACCTGCAAAGCTAACAGCTGTTATGGAGAAGCCCTTGTTCAAGTGTTTTTAAATGTTTTATGTAAGTATGAAAAGTTGTATGTATGTTACATAAATGAATGTACCTAACAAGAAAACACATCATTAATGTTTAGAACGAATTGTGCTGAAATCTTTGCAAAAAAAGATTTTGTTTTATATATATATGAATAAAGTTATAAAAAATTGAATAATTAATTATGGACAACTTAACAACGCGGAATTAACACAAAGAGTAACATTCTATTTCCAGAAAATTCCAATGTTAATCATGACGTCAATCATTGTGATTTTGTTATATTGTTCTGTACCAAAATAAAGTTCCGTTTAAGAAGGTCTGTATGTCCGAAACCGAAACCTCCGGATATGACTAAAACAGTTTTTGTACCAGATACAAAAAATGTTCTTTTGTTTTAACGCAACAGATATGAAATGCTTAATTTTCTTATTGATATCATATTTGTCACATTTGGAGGTGCTGTTTTATCAATAGCAAGTTGTTTTTTCCAGTCGGCAAGAATTTTGGGCCTTTACTCTCAAACTTGTTTTTATATTCCTACGAGACTGAATTTCTACATGTACTCGTAAAAGATTATATAATAAAAGATGCTAGAGCCTTTAAACTCAATAATAGACAAATCAATGACGTTCTTTCTATTAATAACGCACCTTTTGCTAAATGAATCCCATCATCATATCCTCCAGAACTAGAGATAACAGAAGCGAAAGAAACCACTAGATCTACATCTTTTTTTTACTTGCATTTCGAATTTGACGAAAAAGTTTATCTGAATACTTAAATTTAAGAAGAAACGGACGATTTAAATTTTAAAATCATCAATTTTCCATAACATGGCCAGTAAACTTCAACTTCTTCCCCTTACGGAGTGTATATCTCACAGTTGATTCCTTACGCAAATTATTCAGCCTTTCTCATTAGATATAGTTATTTTCCTAACAGTCTTATTAATCAAGGCCTCAAAAAATGCGTCTCATGTGATCAATTAAACGTTCTTTAATAGTCCCTTGTGGAAAAAAGTGAAGTTTCGGTTCGAACTGTAATTTAAAAATCATTTTTACATTCTGGAATGAACATTACTTTTTACTTTCCATGACCTTTCAATAGCTGTTGGCTTGCTTCCGGACACTTCTGAAATCGAAGGGGAGGGTTGTTTTTTTTTTTAATGCTCGTAACTAGTAAGGACTAGGATGTTGAGAATGTATTTTTTTCGGTAGAATTGCACCTCTTTTGTCTTATTGAATCTTTGTCTTTGGCTCTTGACAATTCTGTTCGGTAATTGTGTTATAACCCCATGTATACAATGTTGACCAATTCATGCAGCGACATCATTTTAAGGAAAAGACTTGATCATTTAATTAATTTTAGGATTAAATATTCTTGATTTAGGTCTGCACAGGTCAGAGGTGAACATCTGAGCGATATTATAGTCTGTTTGTCGAAGCTAAAATTTTTACTAGAAAATTCCGATACATTTTAAGGTACTAAAATGGCGTACCAATTGATTTAAGCATACTACAGAAGCGACACTGAAATGTTACCAAAGGGAGGTTTGAAATACTGAAGTAAGTGATAACCGAATCGTCAATCCAAAACAAATGATCCAAGAACAATGGCAATATCGGAAACAACAAAGAAACAGAGACACAATATGAGTACTGCACGGAAAACAAAAATGAAAACACACGCACACACACAAAGATGAACAACATGGATACAATAAAAAAACCATGGGTGAGATCAGGTGCACCGGTAGACTTCTTACAAGACACCTGCCGTGTTGAACATGTCAAATCCGATAAAGGAAACAACAATTAAGCTTTTAAAGAGAAAGATCTGTTGTCATCTGCGAAACAGATATCCCATAGGGGTCCCAAGATGGTGATGTCGACCGTAAAACTTCTGGAGGGGTGACTTCAAGTTTTGGGTAACATACTCGTGTTCAAAAAGCCTATTTGTGAGCTACAGGGCTCTATCAAGGAAGTCGCTGTATCGACCACAACCTTTAAATAGCGAATGAGTTTGGAGATGTAAACTCCGTATACCGGCGCCGTTGGGATATTGCTACAAAGAAAAAGGAAGTTGACTTTTTGAAAAGTGAAGTCAATGCTATGACGAGAAAAAGTTTAGAGGAACTTCCGGATATGATTTGGAGGAACCTTAAAAATGGTAAACAAAGGTGTTTTTGGTGCTTTGTTGTGTTTTAAAGCACAAACTAAAAAATCTAAGAATGTCATCATACCCTCCAACGATTCCCTTGTAGTGTTTAAAAATATCTTCTCAATTTATTGTCTAGTATTCGATGTAGAACGTTTGGCAATCGGAGCCGGAATATTAGTTTCTGTCCCCCTCTTACTTCCAAATGCTCTAGAGTCACGAATTCATGACAGAATAAAGTTATTTTGCTTCATAGCATGTTAATCTTAGAAGGATATGATGAAATTCTTAATTTTTAAAATTTTAATTTAAAAAAAAAAACGTAATGATGGTCTAGAGAAAATATTCAGCAGAGTTTGGCCGTCATATGATAACTTGATAAAGTAAATTATAAAAAGAGGGTTATCTCTCATACGCTGTCCAATTTTCTTACATTTTTTTCATATAAGTTTCATTCACAAATAATTGCATTATTTTTTGTTATTTGTGCAAACAAAAGGTGCTTTTCTCAGTAGTTGACTGCACAATGTCCAAAAAGATGTTAGGTTTTCGAGTTTAGGTTGACGGAATAACACATGGCTCATTTTTGTTTTTAATTGTAGGATAACTATTCTATTTTTTATCTGTCCTAGAAAGTTCCCATGGTCACAATTTCCTTGATTTCTCAGTAAAAGGACATCACATAGAAGCGTTTTTGATAGGTTTTAAGTTTGAGTTCTTATTACTCCCCTTTGGGTCGTTGTCTCTTTGACGCATTCCCCTTTTCCCTTAAGGCCATAGAAATTGACAGGTTTTTGCTGATAACAAACTATATAGATGAAAATCAAAACATGAAATATTTAATGAAATACAAAATGCAAGTTATTTTTCATTGATTTTCCTAGGTTTTGGGGATTTTGTAATAAATAGGACCCTAAATAAAAGACATTTTGATTGAATGCGAAATAAGTATGCTCAAGTTTAGAAATATTATAATATCAACGAAAATACAACCACCAATTGTATGTATAAAAAATTCCAAAAAGGCCTGAGTGAAATGTGCACATTTTAAACATATGGTCAATATCGTATAGAAAAAAGAAGGGAAACGGGGAATGTCTCAAATAGACAACGACCTAAAGGGGAGTTATAATAACAACTCAAACTCGAGGTTGAGTAATTACAACTCAAAACTTGAGTTGTAATATAGGCATATCAGTAAAGAATCAGGTTAGATAACTCTCCGGACAAAAATCTGTGACCTATTGTTTGAATTGATATTTTACTGTGAAATAATGTAATTAAATATCTGATATAGGTAAAATATTAAATTTGAAAACGTAAACATTCTTTCTGCCTAATGTGTGTTTATCTAATATTTTGATGTCAAAAATGCCAGATTTTTTAACATTTCATCTGATGGTATTTTCTATAAAATCCCGTTTTTCGGTAGGTGAACTTGGGAACCCACTAAAACCCATCTAGCATATGAAAGATTTATTATTCACATATCTACAGTGCAAATTTCATTACAATAAGACCTATGGAATTTTTTGGATTTACTGTTGAAAATGAAAAGTTTTGTACTTTTTGCGCGTGGTCTTTCGATTTTGACTCGAGTTATGTTCCTTTGGCCACAAATTCTTAGTTTTTACCACTTTGATTGTGCTGCAATCTAGCGTTAATTGTGATACCTATGTAATAACAACTCAAACTCGAAGCATACAAAGCGAGATAACTGTGTTCTTTTTGTTGTCTTGAAGTTGTTATTCACATTTTGAATTCTCATGTAAATTTAATGATTTCATCCTTAATCATTTTAAATAATTTAGTTTTGGTTCAGCTTCATTCGTTTAACCAGGTATTTCATGTAAGTAGATCTTAAGGATCCTTAGAAAATTGGCTTATATCATACAAAAAAAAAATCATAAATATGATTTATTTTGTCAAATCGGTAACAACATTTTAAAAACTATAAATTAACTGTTCATAATAACCAAAAGTGCAATTAAAAGTTTTAAATTCAATTATCGGTATTGTTATGTTTCTCAATTAATGTTTCTCAATTAATATCAAACCAGAAAACTCAAAATAAAGATGCTTCCTGTCCCTTGCAAAAAATTGTATCCCGTAATTTAAATGCCTCGAATTAATTGCTTTCAGCACTGAGGAAAATTAAAAGGTATGATAATAGTTCAACTTGGAAAAAAAGCTTGAATGACTTTTACATATGACGATCTTGATAAGTTGGACTTTTTTTCTAGTTTGATTTTTACTGTGGGTCTTTTTAGCTTACCTGGCTATGCTAGGGTGAGTTTTTGCCATCACTTGGCGTCCGTCGTCTGTCCGTCGTGAACTCTTCATTCAGAGATCTTCTCCTCTGAAACCACTGGGCAAATTGGAACCAAACTTGGTCAAAATAATCCTTGGGTGGTCCCCTGTAAAAATTGTATCCGACAGGTCCGTACCTAATCCAAGATGGCCGCCAGCGGGGAACATAGTTTTAACATTGGACCCTATGGAAAAGACATTCAAAGATCTTCTTGTCAGAAACTACCAGTCTAATTATAACCAAACTTAGTCACAATGGTCCTTAGATGGTCCCTTCCAAACAATTATCCGACAGGTCCGTACCTAATCCAAAATGGCCGCCAGCAGGGACCATAGTTTTAACATTGGACCCTATGGGAAAGACATTCAAAGATCTTATTCTCAGAAACTACCAGTCCAGTTATAACCAAACTTAGTCATGGTCCCTTCCAAAAAAGGTATCCCGCAAGTCCGTATCTCATCAAAGATGGCCGCCAGCGGGGAACATAGTTTCAACATTGGACCCTATGGAAAATACATTTAAAGATCTTCTTCTCAGAAACTACCAGTCCAATTCAAACTAAACTAAGCCACAATAATACTTAGATGGTCCCTTCCAAAAAAGGGAATCCGACAGGTGCGTACCTCATCCAAGATGGCTGCCAAGGGGGAACATAGTTTTAACATTGGGCCCTATGGAATATACATTCAAAGATCTTCTTCTCAGAAAATACTGGTCCAATTAGAACCAAACTAAACCACATTGATCCTTGGGTGGTCCCATTCAAAAAATGTATCTGGCAGGTCCATACCTCATCCAAGATGGCCACCATCTGGAACAGGGTTTTTACATTGGCCCTATTGATTTTAAGGGGAACCTCTGCCCAAATTTTTGAATTTTTATTTGAATTGTGGTCTGAATGTTTCATTTTCAGCATTATGTATTACCTTGATTTTAAGGGGAAACCCTGCCAAATTTTTGTTTAATGGTGTTCTGTTATGGGTTGTAATGGATGGTGGATCTTTCGGTTGCCATGGGAACCAAACAAGAATACTGTAATTTTAGAGAAGAAAAGTTTTCTGCTTAAATTTATGTTTTGTTTTTCCTATTGGAAATGCCTTTTATCTATGTCCAGGTAAGCGATAGGTTCTTGAGAGCCTCTTTTTGTGTATTTATTTTTAAGCCATTCACCACACATAGGAGAATGGTTTGGATCCAAGAAAACGAGTTTAACCCCACCGCAATTTTTGCGCCTGTCCCAAGTCAGGAATATGTTGGTAATTGGCTTGTCCTTGTCTTCTTAGGGCTTGCTACAAGGTGTGAGGTTCCTCACTGTGTTGAAGACCTTAAGGTGACCCCTAGATGCTTTGTTTTGGGTCGTTTAACCTGGATATGGGATGTTTTCTCCTCGACATTTACCCCATTTTCTTTCTTTTTCATATCACTTTTGATACTTTTTAGTAGAGTGTTGCACTATGCATTCATAAAGTTGCTTGTTATAGAAAAGACAGTAATTCGAATGGTAAAATTTATTCATTTCAAGCCCCTACCCCATTTGGAGCATGTGTTTCTGAGATCACAATGAATTCTAAATATCTAAAAAAAAAACAAAAAACAGAAGTTAATGTTAATTTATTTTCTGCATATGCGCATTTCGACAACTTATGTCTCATCAATGCAGATAAAACCAAAACATTTGGAAGTTCAGTTTTTCACAATAAATTCACTATATCTAACTGATACCAAAGGATCATTATTTAAATCAAGCTTTATGAAATGAGTAGAGATTATTCAGAATATTTTTATCCAACAAAACACATCTGAGTATAAATTGTTGAAAATTCAGTCATTACTGTTAAACTGTTCTTCTTTAGGCTCATAGTCTAATTCAATATGCAAATAAATCAAAGCATCATTGTTGTGTCAATGAGAGACCGTGAAAAAAATGTAATTATTGTAAAAATAAGATGTGAAAATCTCGTATTGATATGTAAAATGACACTAAAATAAGTTTAATAGCTAATACAACTCACCATTGGATTTAGCAGATTCTAATTAATAGATAAATATGATACTGCAAAAAAAAACCAAAACAAAAAACAAAAAAAACAATAAGATTTTCTCTTAGGCTTTACCACTATCGCTTCTATATTTATAAACATTTTTTATCAAACTTTTTATGCATATGCAACTTCAATTTTATCTATTTGAACACTTTCAGCGTTTTAATTATCTAACCTTGCTAATAATTGGACAAGGGCTTGAAATATGAGAA
>MJUU01003733.1:133749-144198 GCA_002080025.1 Modiolus philippinarum | reverse complement strand
CATTTCACAAACTGTTCTTTATTTACCCAAGTCATAGAAAAAATGATACGTGCAAAACACGAATTCAATGAATGTTGAAAACAATGGAAATGTCACGCAGTAACCCAGTCGTTATAAGAACTCAAGTGTTTGTGAAAAAGAATTAGACAGGAGAGCTTAAATAATTCCAGTTGGATGCCTCACAACTATTCATAAAAGGCAGTTAGAAGTGTATGAAACCCGGGTATCACTCCTTTCCCAAATCATTTTATTGTGGCCATGTCATCTGAATCAAAATAACGCTTAACTACACTGCTATTTCCCTGTTTTCGAACGCATAATTGACACAGATTCATTTTTATAATTTTGGAATCAAGTTCTTGGAAAACTTTAGTTGATTTCAACGTGCAAGATTTTAATTTTAATTTTTTATACGACCGCAAAAATTTTTGAGGTCGTATAATGGTATGGTGCTGTCGTCGTCGTCGTCGTCGTTGTCGTTGTCGTCGTTGTCTGTAGACACTTTTGTTTTGGGTCAATAACTTTAGTTTCAGTTGACCAATCCTTATGAAATTTTAACACAATGTTCCTTGGCACAAAAGGAAGGCTTGGCTTAGTTTTGGTCATTGTGGCCCCACCCGTTTTGGGAAAAGGGGCCAAAAAGGGTTAAATTTGATGTTTTAACATATTTGACTGTAGAATCTTTTTTATTCATCATATTTTGATGGGGTTTCTTTCAGTGTCTTCCTGAGGAAATTTCCAATCAGTAGTATGCCAACGAATTTCATGTGGCATGTGCCGTTCATGAGATAAATGGGGCCCAAAGGGGGCAAATTTCAAAAATTTAATTTTTTTATTTTTAGTCCAATTTTGATGCAGTTTCCTTATGAAAAATTAACATAGCACTGCACCATTAGATTTTTAATAACTTGTTCCTTTTCCAAGCTACCAGGGGCCCAATCGGGCAAAAATTGCAAACATGCAGATTTCCTAAAATTTTTATTTTTCTTCCAATTTCAATGGGATTTTTTTCTTTAGATTCCTCTCATTGTAGGCTTTAAGAGATATGATGACAGATTTGGCGTAGCTCTTACCGTTTCCGAGCTATTAGGGGTCAAAAGGGCGAAAATTGCTATTTTTAGAAATATGAAAAATCTTTATTTTACGTCAGATTTTGATGGTATTTTTTTCTTTGGATTCCTCTCAATGTAAGCTTTCAGGGATATTTCAACAGATTTGAGGTAGCTCTTACTGTTTCCGAGCTATAAGGGGTCAAAGAGGTCAAAATTGCAATCATTAGAAATATGTGAAGTCTATTTTTCATTAGATTTTGATGGGATTTTTATCTTTGGATTGTTCTCTTTTTAAGCTTTCAGTGATATGGCAGTATATTTTACGTTGCTCTTCAGTTTCCAAGCTATAAAGGTTCAAAGGGCCAAATTGCAATACTTCAAAACATGTGAAATCTTTATTTTTCATTGGATTTCAACATGAGTTTTATTCTTTGGATTTCTCTTGATGGTAGTCAACATCTTAGCTCTTACAATATCCTAGTAGTAAGGGATTTAAAAGAGCTTTTTTCATTTTCACCAGTTTGTGTCCAGTTAATTTCTGTGACAAGGTCCTTATTGTGTCCAGCAAATTACTGTGTCCACATTAATTTTATTTTACACTTGTTCAAATTTCAGTGTTCGACACGCTGCGGTCGTATCATGCTGCGCTCGGCGTAGCCCTTTATTTTATTTTGATTTTGGAAATTTAGGAGCGGCGAAATAATTTTTATATTTAAATTTTTATTTTGCCAATTAAGGAGCGGCGTTTCCAAAGAACTACTAATGAATTTGGTGTGGCCTAAAGTTATTATTTTAAAATGTGAAAATATATTGATTCTTCACCCGTGATTTTTTTCTTATAATCGAGAGATAGTTCTTTATTTCATATAGCATTGTTGGGTATTAATTCAGTTGATAAAAACCGGTTGCAATAATAAATGTATAATGATCAAACTTTAACAGTACACGTGAAAAAGGGAAAGGCATAGCACACAAAAACCGTATATAGAAACTTTATACCCAAACTGGGTAAATATAAGCTTTTCAAATATGCAAATACTTTTTGGCAGAAACTTATAATGAAAATAATATCTGATATCAAACACATAACCGCTGTCAACGTTTTCAAAATTTCTGAATTTCTGTCCGTGTGGAAGTCTGTTCTTTCAAGATTTTGAATTCATCTTTAAACATTTCATAATAATTTTGATATGAAAAGAATGTTAATGATAAAGGCTTTCCAAATACATAATTATTATATCGGACAGAATGGTTATTAAGCGAAATATTTGAAATCAACACGCGTAAATTTCTCAACATTTTTGTAATCGAAAATCTCGTCCTGTCAAGATTCTAAGTTCGTCTTTTTATATTTTCTAATTATTTTTACACCCGAAGATAAGATATTTCTTTCTTCTTTAAAAATCATTTTTATTTTTTTCAAATAGCTCAAGAAAGTTATGGCCAAAAATGTACAAATTAAAATTCTCGTCCATTTTTTCCCGTCCTGTTTTTCGACCACCCAAGTTTTTTTCTGTAATACCACATATTAATACATTTCTATTGAAAATTGGTAATTTTGATTTTTATATGTGACTATTACACAATTATGTGTCTTGCAGTTGAACTCAGGTGACCCATCGAGAGGGCGAATCTTCAATGTGAAGGTACAAAACTGCGATCAAAGTAGATAAATAATATAACTAGACGAATAGAAAATGTACTGCATAATCGTCGGTGCACGATAATAGGGATTGTGCAGACGAACGCCTGATAATAGCGTTCATGCAAACTAACACACGATACTAGCGTTCGTGCAAACAAACGCACAATAGAAGCGTTCGTCCAGACGAACGAATTATTATTCTACAGTAACCAATCAGATTTGATTATTTGGTTTGCAATCGTTCGTTTCCTTGCACAAACGAACGAACGCGTTTATCGTGCAGACGAACGATCAACGGAAACGAACGGAAAACGATACACGAACGAACCAAAAACGATGCACGGAACGAACGGAAAACGGAAAACGAACGAGAAAAAAGACAAGTTAAACGAATCAGGGAGTGTATTTACATGTTTAGGTATCTCCCACTTGTATAGCTCTGTCCTTAGCTGTTTAGTATCTCCCTCTTGCATAGCTCTATCCTTAGCTGATTTTAGCTTTTCTATTTAGATCATATTGGTAATTTGTTATCTGTCAGCTTTTACACATATTTTTGCTTATTGATTCCCAATTGTTTTGATTTTATCTGCACTGGAGAGACCTAAGTTGTCGAAATGCTCTTATGCAGATACTAAATTTACAGTAACTTTAGTATTTTGTTATTTATTACCACTGGGCCAGTATCTGTGCTTGTGGACTGTAAGTCCTCCAGGGTATTCACCAACCAGTAGCCAGTACTTCGGTGATGGCCCGAAAGCCGATTGTATTTAAAACTTGCAATATCTAAATTTCAGAAAATTTTGTTGAATCTAAGGAGTATCTCCTTCTTGCATAGCTCGAGCACACTGTAGTTTGACGATAATCCAAAAAATATTGAATTTATTGCTGAATATACCTTATTCGACACAGATTGAAATATTTTAATATAATGAAAAAAGGTCAATCAGAGATTGCAATCCCCCTGCTCACCTTTTTTTGACAGACACTAAAGTTTGGTTTTGAAAATGTATATATAGGAATCATAAAAAAAAAATTTAATTTAAAATTAAAGTTTTTTGCAATCTGACTATTGAAAATGATCATAATTACTGTTAGGAATTGAAAAAGATATGGTTGCTAGGTAGAATTCCCAAAAATAACATGTTTTTAAGACTTTCAGGAAATTTACCAAAATAAGAATCAAAGTCTTTTGCCATCTGACTATTGAAAATTATCATCATTACTGTTAGGAATTGAAAAACATATGGTTGCTAGGCAGAATTCCAAAAAATAACAGGTCTTTGAGAGTTCCAGGAAATTTATTAGAATCAAATTTTTTTGAAATTTGACTTTTGTAAATGATCATCATTACTGTTTGGAATGGAAAAATATATGGTTGCTGGGTAGAATTCCAAAAAAATAACAGGTCTTTTAGACTTTCAGGAAATTTACCAAAATAAGAATCAAAGTTTTTTGCAATCTGACTATTGAAAATTATCATCGTAACTGTTAGGAATTGAAAAGATATGGTTGCTAGGTAGAATTCCAAAAAATAACAGGTCTTGAAGACTTTCAGGAAATTTACCAAAATTAGAATCAAAGTGTTTTGCAATCTGACTATTGAAAATGGTCATTGATAAAATAAGGCACCAAAAAAGATGTGGTTGCTAGGTAAAATTCCAAAAAGTAATGTGTCTGAGAGTTTCAGGAAATTTACCAATATAAGAATCATATTTTTGAAATTTAAGTGTTCATACTAGCTCATGACATTAAAGAGTTGCGTAATTATATATTTCAAAAAATATTGGTCTTGGACATTTTAAGGAAATTACCAAATTTGACACCGAAGCCAAAATAATAAATTTTTATCTTTGATTCCAAAAGCAATTCAAGTAATTCCCCATGAAAATGTAAACCACAAAATGAAAGTGATACATAAAGTTCCAATCATATGCCAAGAACTTATTGTTTTAAGTTTTTTGGTCCCTTAAGGGCATGCCCGCAGGTTTCATACCAAATGTCCGCTATTATTAGCAAATTAGATAAACATAATGGAACTCATATAGAAAGTTTCAGCTTCCAAACACAAATACTTCAGAAGATTTCGCATATTACTGGATAACTCGAAATACAATTTCACTCATTATTCCGCCCTGAGGGCAAATTTCAAAATTCCGAAACCTTCGGCACAGACAACTTTTATAGTGTTACTTATACCCTTAAAACCAGGTTTCTGCAACTTAAGGTGTAAGAGGAGTTCTAGCTGAATCGTTTCTTTCGTTTTTTTGGACCCCCTAGAGGCCATACCCTGAGGGGGTCAAACGAAAATCTTGACGCCCTCTGTGAAGTTGCCATATAATATGAGAGTCGATTCCCGGGTTTCAACTTTCTAGCCCAAATAGCCTTGGAGATTTCTCCAATTATTGGATATCGCGAAAATTCGTTTTCGCCCATAATTTGCCCTTAGGGCATTTGACAGAAACTCCGAACCCCTAGCGCGCGAGTGCAGATCATACTCTTGTATGGTGCCAAGTTTCAAATTTCTACCTCTTATAGTTCCAGAGCTATCGGGGAGCACTACACACATACGTACGTACGTATACACGGACGGACTGCATTACATTATCCTCCGCTTTCACTTAGCAGGGGGATAATTATGGAACATATGTTCCAGCAGCACAACAACCCTTAGCTTTGACCCATTAACTTCATACGATGTATAACGTGTTTTGATGGCTTAATCTTATTCAGGTAATTTAGATTTTTCTTACAAGATTTATTGGACTTTTTTAGCTCACCTGACCCAAAGGGTCAGTGTGAGCTATTGCCATCACTTGGCGTCCGTCGTCAGTCCGTTAAACTTTTCACATTTTCCTCTTCTCCTCTGAAACTTTTGAAGCAAATTAAACCAAACTTTACAGGAATGATGTATGGAAGGTCCTTTACAAAGACAAAAAACATGGCCGCAAGCACGGAACTTAGGTTTTACATTGGACCCTATGGGAAAAATCACATTTTCTTCTTCTGCTCTGAAACCACTGAAGCAAATTCAACCAAACTTTACAGGAATGATGTACTAAAGGTCCTTAACAATGATTGCTCATTTCGTTCCGATCCGACAAAAAACATGGCCGCCAGCACGGAACATGGTTTAACATTGGGAAAATTCACATTTTCTTCTTCTCCTTCGAAACCACTGAAGCAAATGCAACCAAACTTTACAGGAATGATGTATGGAAGGTCCTTAACAAAGATTGCTCAATTCGTTTCCATCCAATAAAAAATATGGCTTCCAACGCGGATCTAAGGTTTAACATTGGATCCCATGGGAAAATTTACATTTTCTTTATCTCTTCTGAAACCGCTGAAGCAAATTCAACCAAACTTTACAGGAGTGATGTACTAAAGGTCCTTAAAAATGATTGCTCATTTTGTTCCGATCCGACAAAAAACATGACTGCCAGCACGGAACATGGTTTAACATTGGACCCTTGGGAAAATTCACATTTTCTTCTTCTCCTCTGAAACCACTGAAGCAAATGCAACCAAACTTTACAGGAATGATGTATGGAGGGTGTTTTACAAAGATTGCTCATTTCTTTCCGATCCGATAAAAAACATGGCAGCCGGCGTAGAACTTAGGTTTAACATTGGACCCTATGGAAAAATTCACATTTTCTTCTTCTCCTCTGTAACAACTGAAGCAAATTCAACCAAACTTTACAGGAATGATGTATGTAAGGTCCGTTACAAAGACTGCTCATTTCGTTCCGATCCGATGAAAAACATGGCCGCCAGCGAGGAACTTAGGTTTTACATTGGACCCTATGGGAGAATTCACATTTTCTTCTTCACCTCTGAAACCAGTGAAGCAAATGCAACCAAACTTTACAGGAATGATGCACTAAAGGTCCTTAACAAAGATTGCTCATTTCGTTCCGATCCAATGAAAAACATGGCCGCCAGCACAGAACAAAGTTTATTTTGGCCCTATGGGAAATTCACATAAAAAACATGGCCACCATACAGAACACCGAAAAATCCTGCTGTTCAGCATTTTGTCAGGTGAGCGATACAGGCTCAGTGTCTGAGCCTCTATGTTAATCAATTTTAAGGCAATTTACAGCTCACCTGACCTGAATGGTCATTGTTAGCTTTTTCCATCACATAGTGTCTGTCATCCATTAGTGCGTCTATCTATCCTTTCACTCTCCTTTTTTAAGGAAGGATTTTTTTTTTCAAAAATTGCCCATTTCCTTCCGATCTGAAACATAAAAAACATAGCAGCAGTCACAGAACATAGCTTTACATTTTACACTTTCATGTCAAAATTGTCCTTTTATCATCTACTCTTAAACCATCTAAGCAATTGAGCTAAAACTGTATTGTAATGATGTATGGAAGATCCTTACAAAGATTGCTGATCCCTTGCGAAAATGTCTTGAGCAGTTCCAGAACTATTCATGAAATGTTCTTGGACAACAGTTCTTGAACTGTTCAAGAAAAATTCATGAATAGTTTGTAAATATTAAATGAGAAAATTCATGAACTAACAGCTCTTGAAACAGTTCATGAATAAATTTTCATGAACAGTTCATGAATTTTAATTCATGAACAGTTCATGAATTTTAATTCATGTAAAGTTCAAAATACTATTTCTTGAATAGTTCTTGAACAATTGTACTTGAACTGTTCAAGAAAAGTTGTTAGTTCATGAATTTTCTCATTTAATGTTCAAGAACTTCTCCAGAACTTTTTTTTAACACTTCAAGAACTGTTGTCCAAGAACATTTCATGAATAATTCATGAGAGGTAATGAACAGTTCAAAAGCTTTTGTTCTTGAATTACTCCAGAATTACGAGTTTGACATCTACAGTAAACTTTATTTACATTTATCTAGCTATGTGTCTTACCTTTTACTAGCTTCATTTACCTTTAGAGGATTGGCAGATGAAATGTATTAACCTTTCCGAAAACTACATAGTGCTAACATGTTATTGAACAATGTTCAATCAATCTAGCACATAATAGTATCCACAAAGGAATACAAGCAAACCCATTTTCTGCTGGCATCCGATCATGTCCATTGTACATATTTCTGTTTTCTTGTGCAGTATCTGACAATAGCAAACCAAAATAATCCAGAAAAGTAGGAATTACTCGCAAACGATCATCTTTGTTTGAACTGTTAGCAGTGACTTTTAGAAAGTTTGACAAATCAATACAAGCAAATCCGATCCCCCCTTTTTATCACATGGTATCCTATAAATACAACCTACATCTGTAAATGGAGGTCAAGTTTATTTATCAACTACGAGGATCCTAGAGTACCTAAGACAACTTGGCCCTATACTTTTGGTACAGACGTACGGCTGAGATTTTCAAAACACCCATAATATCTTGGATCACCATACCCATTCATATATTTCCATTGAAAATCTGGACCCAATCAAATATTTTATACTTTTTGACTGGGTATGAGTGGAATAGTAAGTTTCTTGTCTCTGAGGTACAATTATATTGCCTGAGGCGTAGCCGAGGGCAATAGTTGTATCCGAGAGGACAATAAACTTACTATTCCGCGAATATCCAGTCAGTAAGTGTTTTATTGTACCGAAAGAAACTCCAGACAAAAAGATATGTTAATGAGGAAAAATAGTTTATGCTGATGAGGGAAAATAGTCAAAACTTTGAAAATGGAAAAATAGTAGAAATATTGTATGATCATTATACCCCCCGCAAACGAAGTTTGGGGGGGTATATAGGTTTCAGCCTGTCCGTCCGTCCGTCTGTCTGTCCGTCTGTCTGTCCGTCTGTCCGTCTGTCCGTCCGCTCAAAGGGTACTGATTTTGTGTAATCAACTCCTCTTACAGCTTTTACCCTACAAGTCTGAGACTTTGCAGGGTGTTTCTATATACATTGAACATGTGCACCTCCTATTTTGGTTGCATTCTGCAATTTTTTCCAGATTTTGCAGATAGTTGAACTTAGTCATTTTTTGATAATATTCTATAGCTAGGGTACACATTTTGTGTAATCAACTCCTCTTACAGCCTTTACCCTACAAGTCTGAAACTTTGCAGGGTGTTTCTATATACATTGAACNGGTGCCAATTCAACACAAATAATTACAAAATATGGTTTTCACTTTAGTTCCTACTCTAATCATTTATTTTGTGCTGGAGTAACTCGAGTTCATACCCTAGATATGATAACGTAACCCTCAGTTCACTTACGTTCCCTTGAGGGTTACGACTTGGTCCCATTACCCATAATGGAGCAAAATTTGTTTCAATTTGCAAGCGAAATACCTACTGATGTATAAACACAATCAATTTTTACTGCTCATATTTCTTATATTTTTGAAAAAATCTCCTTAAGTGGCTCAAAACGTTCTTTTTTGAAACACTTTTTCAAAATTGTTGTCCAAGTTTCGGCCGTTTTGAAATTAATTTTGATGAACATGATCGGATGTAGGATTTCAAAACCAAATCCGGTCATTTCCGGATAATATTAATGTTAAACTCTGGTCTATGACCAACATTGATTTGCAGTATCTATGGCAGCATTTTACGATTTTATTCATCAGTCTCTGTCGTAATGGCGATTTACTTTCAAAGCCATCGCTTCAGATTTTCAATTTGATGTGCAACACTTTTCATAAGGATGTTGAAGCCTTATGTCCCATCAGGGACGAAGAGGATAAGTAAGTAAGTACTTTTCCTAAGGAAGAATATGCATATTTTTTTTATTAAGGAGGAAAAATGTTAATTTAGAGATTTTTTACTATCACAGATCTGATAAGCTCATAATAAAACCATTATTTTGCCCGATGTGAATCCCACCAGGGCTGCTCCATTACGGGTAATCATGGTAATGGGACCAAGTCGTAACCCTCAATGGAACGTAGTAGCCTGAGGGTTACGTTATTGTTTCTATCATTCCCTAGTAGACAAAAAAACTTGCCAGTTGCGTTCCCATGTATTGATCTAGATATTTGCTTCATTCCCAAACAAACACAATGAAGTGATCAGAGGTATCTTTTCTGGACCAAAACAAATATACACCTTTCTTTTTACATTGTATACTGAAAGCTCATATTTTCATTGTACATAGCTACATAAAAGCAGTGAGGTAATGGCCCAAAATTTGGTTGGAATGAATACCAGGATATACTGTAATGGAACTCACGATATGAGAGGTTGGCATAAATCAAGGATTTGTATACAAATCCTTGCATAAATTGTTTCAAATTTGCAAGGTTAATTTTTCAGACTTTATCATTAAACGTTTCAAAATCATAATGCCACAGGAATGTGCCAGAAATTATATTTCTATCCAATCTATTAAATTTTGAGCATCAATGCACGAAGTGAGGGAGGGCCAGCCCTTTTTAGGGATGTCAGATTAGGCGTTTTTAAGCTTGAGATTTCGGGAAATAAATTCAACGGTAATCGGGATTTCATCAGTTTTTAATTTTCTTTTAGATCAGGACTGGGGTATTTAGAAAAACAAAGACGTTATTTCGGGATGTGACCCCCTACGCCCTCCGGCTTCCCATCCTTGTCGTCTTGTCGATATGCAAAATGCCAAATAAAATCTAATTTGTGGCTTCCGTGGCCGACAGTCCTACGTACATATTATGTACCGAATCAAAAACAACCTTCCTTTGTCCTTTTTACAAAAGATTCCATGAAACACATATGTGTGCCAAATCTGACCTACAACGATGTTGAGAAATGTTGATGCTGATTGGACAAGATGCAGCGATG
>MJUU01003733.1:110759-120945 GCA_002080025.1 Modiolus philippinarum | reverse complement strand
TATCCTTAATTTCTAGCTCTTTTGGATAGATAAGATGAAGAAAATCACCAAAGTGAGGATTGTTTAGCGATAAAATATCATCTATATATAGGAAGCTGAAATTAAAGGATTGGGCCAGTTTTTATACGACCGCAAAAAATTTGAGGTCGTATTATGGTATGGTGCTGTCGTCGTAGTCGATGTCGTCTGTAGACACTTTTGTTTTTGGTCAATAACTTAAGTTGTAGTTGTTCAATCCCTATGAAATTTTAACACAATGTTCCTTGGCCTAAAAGGAAGGTTGGGATCAGTTTTGGGTTTTTTTTACCCCTCCCGTTCCTGAAAAAGGGGCCAAAAAGGGCAAAATTTGGTGTTTACACATACTTGACTGTCGAATGTTTATTATTTATCGGATTTTGATGGGGTTTCTTTCAGTGTACTCCTTAGAAAATTTCCAATCTGGTGTATACCAATGGAATTCATGTGGCATGTATGGCTAACGAGATAAATGGGGCCCAAAAGGGGCAAATTTCAAAATTGTAATTTTTTTATTTCAAGTCCGATTTTGATGCAGTTTTTTGCAATGGATTCCTTATGAAAAATAAACTAGGGCTCAGAGTTTTGATAACTTATTTCCTTTCCAAGCTATGAGGGGCACAACAGGGCCAAATTGCAAACATGCGGATAATCTATTTTTTTTTATTTTTCATCAGATTTTGATGGGATTTTTTGTTTGGGTTCCTCTCATCCTTCAGTAGTATGTGAACAGATTTGTCGTAACTCTTACCATTTCCAAGCTAGAAGGGGTCAAAGGGGCTAAAATTGCAATTATCAGAAATATGTGAAATCTTATTTTTCATCCGATTTTGATGGGATTTTTTTCTTTGGATTTTTTTCATGAGGTATATGGGGTCAAAGAGGCCAAAATTGCAATTATTAGAAATATGTGAAATCTTAATTTTTCATCAGATTTTGATGAGTTTTTTCTTTGGATTGTTCTCATTGTTAGCTTTCATTACATGGCAATAGATTTTGCATAGCTCTTACGGTTTCCGAGCTTTAAAGGGTCAAAGGGGCCAAATTGCAATATTTCAAAATATGTGAAATCAGATTTTTCTTAGCTCTTACAATATCCTATTAATAAGGGATTTAAAGGGCTAATTTTGATTTTCACTAGTTCAATGTGTCCAGTTAATTTATGTGTCAAGGTCCTTATTGTGTCCAGCAAATTACTGTGTCCATATTCATTTTAGTTAACACTTGTTTAAATTTCAGTGGTCGAGATGCTGCGGTCGTATCATGCTGCGCTCGGCGTAGCCCTTTATTTATCTTTATTTTGAAGAAGCCCTTCGATGAATTCAGCTTCATATGAGTGGAGAAATAGATCGGCTAAAAGAGGTGCACAGTTTGTGCCCATTGGAATTCCGATAGTCTGTTGAAAAACAAGTCCTCCAAACTGGACAAATATATTGTCGATCAGAAACTCTAACATTTTAATCACTTCTTCCTCTGTATATTTTTTCTGTGATTCTTAGTCGTATTTCACAAAGTATGCTTGTTCTCTGCCTATAACAATGTACTTATATCTTTGTTCGCTGTTTTTGCGGGAGAAACATCTATGAATTATATCTTTCAGCCGTTATTTCAGTTGTTCATGGGGAATTTTAGTATAAAGCGTGGAAAAGTCAAAAGTTTTAATGCTGTTACAGTGTGATAATGATCTCGATTTTAAGATGTCAAGCAGATCCTTAGAGTTCTTTAATATCCACATTTCATTTACACCACTTCTTGAAAAGCTAGTATCACAATATTTTTGAAGGCCCTCTTTTACGGCTGTCAAGATGGATGTTAATAGCTTAGAAATAGGTTTTGTAGAACATTTAGCAGATCCAGCGATGTACAGTTGTTTGTATGGGCATTTGTGTAATTTTGGTACCCAGTACAAGGAGGGGAGTTCAGTGTCTTCATCTTTGGTTGAAATTCCAAAGGAAAGCAAAACAGATCTATGGTTCTGCAATATCTCCTCCTTAGACAGAGTAGTAGCTGTGTATGTTGGATTGCCCTGGGTATTTCCAATGCCTAGTTCTTTCTTTAAACAATAGATGTGATGATTTTTACAAATGAAAATGATGTTATTAGGGGCCTTATCTGCCGGAACAACGACATATTTGTCATGAATGGAGGACAAGTATCTGGCAACATCAGCATTTTTGAAAATGGATGATGCTTTAGTTCCCATTGACCCTCGTAGCTGACTGATTCGTTTAAGAATCATGGACCTCACAGCCTTAACACACTCTGAAAGAGAATCCAGGTCTTCATCTTGTTCACGTTTAATCCATTTTCTGGCATAGTCCTATCACCAGTGCAAAATGAGGCATTTTGCACTCATGATGAATTTATAGAATTTTTTCCCTGATTTGTATTCATTTTCTTGTATTTTATATTTTATGTGCAAAGATACATTTTCTGTTATAAATATTTTCTCTAAATCACTTTAATTATTCTGTATAATTCAAATTTAGTATTTTTATAATCTGAGAATATCAGTTGTTTAGGGATTCTAGATAAAACCCGGATTACAAGCTATATTTAATTGTTGAATCAATTTTTGTTTGAGGAATTATAAGATTATGTCATTATTTGTATTTTAGATTTTTGGAAAATATATGAATGCTTTTTGATCATGGTAAAGCTGTAAAAAATACTTAGATAAAATTGTCATGGATTTTGGTAAATAGGATTATTTCACTTGTCAAAAATAAGGTGCTAATTGAAATTGTGTTGTTTGTAATAAGTGTTAGAAATAATCTTGAGAAACATGTTTGCTAGACGGATTAAAATTGTATGTTAAGGTTGTTAGGGAAATTATATATATAATAAAGAAAGTTTTGAAAAAGTTCAGTTAAATGTTCAGTTAATCTTTGATTTAGGCTTTTACACTTAGATTGTAATTCCGATATAGTTATCTTTAATTTTTGAATGTGATTGTTGACTATTTCTTGTTATAATTTGTTATTTCAATTTTAAATGTTATTATTTCACCGGAGACAATAAATTATATGAAACCTTGCAAGTAGCTGGATTATGGATTCGCTAGTTCCCCATTGAACAACTAAATGTGCACCAGGTGAAGATGCAGCCGACAACCATCCCAACTATGGAGCTCTTCACCTCGGTCACAGAGTGGTGCGAGACCCGGCTTCGATTCCCGTTGATTCGGAGAAACTAATAAGATGCTGACAATGTTTTAGTGATTAAGTTCAGAATTCAAGGAGAAGCAGTACCAAGTGGAAGTTGTAATTTGTGTTATATGAAAACCAACAACATTTATCTAGAAGTTCTGCTAAGGGTGAGTACAGCCTTTTATCACATGTGACACACTTTTATTATTACTAAAGTGAAAAGTTAAATACGCATCAATTTCCTTGAATTCTAAAGTTTCAATAAATCATAAAGTTTTTTTTTAATAATAAGAATGGATAACTTCATAAACCCACCCTCTATAGCAACCATTAAATCTGCTATTAAAAACAAAAAGAAAATTTCTGTCAAAGTAGGAAACCTTTTTGTAAATGCTTTGGTTGATACTGGAGCAAACATTTCAGTGATAGGCCGTAAAGTTCTTGAAAGGGCATTCTACAATGGTAATAGGCCAGAATGGCAAAAGTCAGACATTTCAGTTGTCACAGGTGTCTGTGACACAGTTCACAGAATATTAGGAAAAACTGACCTAGTAATAGATGTAAATGAGTTACAAATGACACACTCATTCTATATTTTAGAAGATTTAAAATTTCAGTTAATATTAGGGCAAGATTTTCTTAATGCTAATAAAGCTACTATAAGTTTTTCAGAACAAATGGTATCATTTCATGATGATACTACTGTTGCAGCCCTATATTCTAAAAATCAAACTGAAAAATATATTTGTCTTGCAAAAACTTCACAAACTATAACAATCCCACCTTATTCTGAATGTAGTTTTCCACTTAATTTGGCAAAAACAATAAAGAAAAAGACAGTCATTTTGGAACCTACACAATATTTATACAATAAGAAGCTGATAGGTAGTAGATGTTTAAACCAAATTTCAAATAAAACAGTGGTATATCGTCTGCTAAATCCTACAAATGAAAAAGTTACATTTAAACATGGAACAGCACTAGCAAAAGTATATGCAATTAATGGTCAGCCAATTTTTGAATTAAAATGCCCAAATATTCCTTTAAATGAAAATGGTCAAAACAATAGAGGAAAGAATGAACAACTTGAAGTTCAAATTGATACATAAAATTTATCTAAAGAGCAATGCCAACAACTTCGTGCATTGATTAATGAAAACAGAGACGTGTTTGCAAAAGATGAATCAGAATTAGGCAAAACAAACATGCATTATCATACTATAGAAACAGTACATGAAAAACCTGTAAAATCATGTGACCTTTGAATATAAGTATGATTCCAGGAAGCCCATACCAGAAATTTTAGCTATGGATACTCCAGAAGACGAATACAAGGTACCAGATCATCAAACACTCAAAGAGCTTCAACAAAGTGACAAGGACTTCAAACCAATTTTTGACTTCAAATCAAACAACCTTCTACCTGAAAATGATAATGATGCTAGGTCACTGGTATTTCAAGCTGAACATTATGAAATTGTTGATGGTATATTATTTCACATATACAAAGAGAGAGCCAGAAATTTGCCTGCTAATCAAAATCTTGTTAAACAACTTTGTGTTCCAGCAGTTCTACGCTGTGACCTGATGTTATCATACCATGACTGCATAGCTGGAGGCGGACACCAAGGACAAGAGAGAAACTATGCAGCAATAAGGTCAAAATATTATTGGAAGAACATGTATGCTGATATAAATACATACATTAAAACCTGTGAAGTCTGTCAGCAATCCAAGAACTCAAAACATCAGAGACCAGTTCCACTCCAACCACTTCCAGTCGAAGAACTATTTTCAAGATGGCATATGGACTTCCTAGAGCTTCCAGCAACACCAGACAAATACAGATATCTCCTCCTTGTTGTTGATAGCTACTCTAAATGGTGTGAAGCCTTTCCTTTAAAATCTATGGAGGCTATTGAGGTTGCAAAGGTCCTTTTTAATGAAATATTTTCTCGTTTTGGTGCTTGTCGAACACTCATTTCGGATAGAGGTCAAAATTTTATGGCAAAACTAGTTAAAGCTCTCTGTGAACTATTCCAAATTACACGCCATTACACAAGCTCATATCATCCAGAAACAAATGCCACATGCGAAAGAATGAATTCTTTCATAGCACAAACCCTACGTACATATTGTAATAAAGATCAATCAGACTGGCCAAATTACATCCCAGCAGTCATGATGGAATACAGGTCAACCCCAGCAACTCAATCCACCAAATTTTCTCCTTATTTTCTTCTTTTTGGCCAAGAAATGAGGCTACCTATTGATGTTGCATTGATACCAAAACAAATATTGCAAAAGAACCCAAATTGCATTTAATGAGAGGCCTTGACCAGCTAAAGGTGTACAGAGAGGTTGCTGCTGAAAATATTAAGCAGAAACAAGAAAAATATAAAACTCAACATGATAGAAAGGCAGAAGACACTAACCTTACTCTATATTCTAAAGTTTGATTATATTGCAGCAATGTTCCCTAGGGAAAATCCCCAAAGTTGTTACAAAAATGGACAGGGCCATACACAATAATATATCAAGGGCCCAACAATACTTTTAGACTCAGAAATGATTCAAACAGAAAAACCATTAAGTCACTTATTCATGCTAAACGTTTAAAACATTATCAGGATCCTGCACAAAGACCAAATTACTTTCTCCCTGAATATCAGGACCTTGAATTAAATCCTGAAGAAATAAATGAGCAAGATATCAATGAAGGTCATGATAATACACATAACAATAATGAAACTGAAACTGAAAATGAAAATGATGTACCTACACAGTCTCAAAATCTCTCACAACACCAACATGATAGGGTTGACAACGATGCTAGGCTATCTCAAAATAACAATAATTCTCAAAATATTGAGCAAACTAATGACCAGCAAACTTTCAGTCAATCTCAAAGAAATAAAAATAAGGATAAATCCACCAACAAATCTAAAAATAATACAAAGGGTCCAAAGACTAAAAATACTGAACCATTTAAAGAGGAGCAAATTGAAAAACTAATGGAATACAGTCTTTACCAAGGCAAACCTATTTATAAAGTAAAATTTACTGGGCAATCAGGTACTTCATGGAAGGATGGGCAACTAATTCCACAAAATCTTAAGCAAGATTACCATAGATTGTATAACGCAAAAGACAACCTTCCATTCAATCCATACAGAAAGATAAGCCATGTTCAAAAGTTTACTTTGTTTCATTGGATAGAAATCAAAAAGAATCAAGATATGGTGTTCAAAAACCAAATGGTGACAAACTCAGTTCTATGTTTTTGAGCAATAACTTGCCCCCTGAAATTTTTAAGAGTTTTTTAAGCCTTTTAAAACAGAAAGAAATTGAGTGTATCAAATCAAAACACCCCCTTAAACAAAGGAAGTTCATTCCAGTGTCATTATATAGTATACATACTGGTCAGTTTCTCCATCACTTTACACCAAGACAATGTGGTCAACTACCTACAGAGCAGGCATCTGCTCAAGGTATTAATAGATTCAGACTTAAATTATTTGAGCATTATATCAGAGCAAATGGGTTTGACCCAGATCTCTATTAGACGCAAATTATTTTTGAAGTGTCCTCAGTACATTTTTTTTCTCCGTACTGTGAAACATAAGATTCAGCAATGTATTTTTTTTTTTAAATATGGAACATTCTACTTCCATCATTTTGGGACATATGGTTTTTGTGATCACAGGACAGGAGTTGACCTCATCAATCAAATCTTATCCTGCAGATCTCTGGTAAATGGGAAGTGATGAGCCTATTCACCAGAAAAATTAAATTCTAAACAAATCTTATTTCAATACATTGCTGGTTCTTTATTTTTGCTCATGCTCACCTGAAGAAAAGTTTAACTGTAAGACTACATACTTGTAATCACATAAAAAGGTTTCAAAAGGCCAAACTATTTCTGATTTAAATGCACTCATAATAGTAGTAGAGAAATGAAGAAAAAGAAAATTAAGAAACAAAGAATTTAAAGCAAATAACAAAATAAGTATTTAACTATCCAATAAATATAATAAGCTAAGTGTATATATTTAAGTGTCACATATGCAGGCTGTACTTTACTATTGTGGATGTAAATGATGTTTATTATTATCAAAAGTTTCCAGGATTATTGAAAGAAAGAAGAAAAGATCCTGAGCAGAAGTGAGTTTCCCTACCTCTGTACCATATACCGAGTATATGGGAAAAGGAAACTTACAGTCGGTACCTTTGGCATAAACTAGGCGACTGGTTCTGACCATAGTTTAGTCAGGCGACTGGCTGGAAACATTAGTGTTTCTATATGTTCGATTGGCATAACCAGGCGACTGGTTTAAATGGTGTAAACCATTATGGTTCCCAACGGTGCTAACCAGGCGACTGGTAAGCAACATATTATATCCAAAATATGGACATAAAATGGTATAAAATCAGGCGACTGATTGGAAATACAGCTACGTCCAATACTTGGATTGTTAAAATGTACACCAAGCGACTGGTGGAAGGCATCGGGGTGTACCAACCAGGCGACTGGTTAAAAGATAATGGCATCTCCTTACTGTACCACTCAATAATGAGGAAGGAATGCCATTGTTCTTTATACTCGACTTTTGTCGAAACTGTATCCAGAGAAGGGAAAATACCAAATACAAAAACAGAAGGACATTTAATTAGAAAATCAAAATGTAGATTATTTTCATTTATAATTTATGAAATATATCATTCGCATAATGAAACAAAGTTAAAATTGTTAATTTTAAAATATGTGTTATGAAAAATATTGTGTTATGATGAATATAATGATATTTCAAAATTAATGTATGCTTTGACAAGTCATATTTATATTTTATTGTGTTCATTAATGCTATGGATAAAGTTCATTGATTATTGCTATTTATGATCATCATGTTTCTTTCATGATTTAATTCACTATTGTCTTACATGTCTTTTGAACTTTTCTAAATTTTATGTATTCATGTATTAACATTTATAATTTGTTTTTTTTTATAGATCAGTATGTGTTGTGTGTAACAGTCAAACTTATATCAAAATGATAATTGTCTTTGTTTCTTTTCTTTTTTCTCCATAGCTCATATGTCGTGACTTTGAATCCGGTGTTTAGGCACAAGTTTAGTGGATTGTAATTCGGGCATTGTGCAAAATTTTTTTTTTCCTTTCAGGTTAAACTATTTTGGCTTATATTTTGCTTCTCAGAACAAATAATTCAAGAAAAAAAGACAGCAATGGTAAATTTCACACTACAAGTGTTTGGCATAATTTGAGATATTTGGTTACCAGAATTAAAGTTTGGAATCGCCAACCAACCTTTGATTTCTTGGTATCTTCTGAATGGGAATGGCAAGCCCATACAGAAGTTCAAAATTGAAAAAAAAAATTTAATTAAGAAAGCAGATTTGCTTTTCTTAAAACCATTGTTTTCTTTCATTTTTCTACTGATCATTTTTGTGGCTATGAATACCCCAAGCTGTTTATTCATTAATTATAATTTGATTTCAATATTGATATTGTTTATGTAATGGTATGATACCCAGTTATTCACTTAGTAGCAATTTTATATTTTTTTAGGTATACATGTATGTTTGTGTATAATGTCACTTACTTTTATGATTCTGTTGATTATTTGTTTTGCATTATTAGTATCAGTATCTTGTACCAAATATAATGGTATATAGATGTATATCATTCACATTTACTTTAATATGCAATGATTTCTGTTTGTTTTGATTTATTTGTGTTTGTCTTCATTTAACATGCATATCTAATTATCTATGTCTTTAACTTGCATTTCACACATGTATTATGTATTGCTTTCTGAATTTTTTTCCCCATTTGCTGGTCCTCACATAGAGACTTTTTATCATTATTTTCACTATTTGGTATGTTTGTTTTCAACTATATTTCTGTGCAAATTTTCATTAATCTTGTTAATTGCTAAATTCTTTAAAAACAAAAAAAAACAAAAAACAAAGATTTCGGAGAAATCTTGGTGAGGAAGGGAGAGTACATCACCAGTGCAAAATGAGGCATTTTGCACTCATGATAAATTTATAGAATTTTTTCCCTGATTTGTATTCATTTTCTTGTATTTTATATTTTATGTGCAAAGATACATTTTCTGTTATAAATATTTTCTCTAAATCATTTTAATTATTCTGTATAATTCAAATTTAGTATTTTTATAATCTGAGAATATCAGTTGTTTAGGGATTCTAGATAAAACCCGGATTACAAGCTATATTTAATTGTTGAATCAATTTTTGTTTGAGGAATTATAAGATTATGTCATTATTTGTATTTTAGATTTTTGGAAAATATATGAATGCTTTTTGATCATGGTAAAGCTGTTAAAAATACTTAGATAAAATTGTCATGGATTTTGGTAAATAGGATTATTTCACTTGTCAAAAATAAGGTGCTAATTGAAATTGTGTTGTTTGTAATAAGTGTTAGAAATAATCTTGAGAAACATGTTTGCTAGACGGATTAAAATTGTATGTTAAGGTTGTTAGGGAAATTATATATATAATGAAGAAAGTTTTGAAAAAGTTCAGTTAATCTTTGATTTAGGCTTTTACACTTAGATTTTAATTCCGATATAGTTATCTTTAATTTTTGAATGTGATTGTTGACTATTTCTTGTTAGCTCACCTGGCTAAAGCCAGGGTGAGCTTTTGCCATCACTTGGCGTCCGTCGTCGGTCGTCCGTCCGTCCGTCCGTCGTAAACTTTTCTTCAAAAATCTTCTCCTCTGAAACTACTGGGCCAAATGAAAAATGAAACCAAACTTGGCCTGGATCATCACCAGGGTATGTAGTTTAAAAAATGTGTTCGGTTAGTCCGAGGACCAAACAACATGGCCGCTGTTACTAAAAATAGAACGTAGGGGTAGATTGCTGTTTTTGGCAAATAACTCAAAAACCGTAGCAGATATCAAAAATCTGACAAAGGGTAAAAATGATCAGAATGACAAGATCTACCCGCCGTGCAATTTTGAAGAAAATC